>JANVCH010095419.1:0-14646 GCA_025505405.1 Epizoanthus rinbou | reverse complement strand
GCGTTATAACTTTAAAACTAAAAAAGATATTATATTAGAGTTTTCGAAATCTTAAAGACTCTAACTTTGTAAACTTGAAAGTAATTTTTCCAAAAATTGGATAAATTATTTAAAATGTCATCCTGTGATACCTTAAGTTGCATTGGGTCATTGTGTTGGAAAACTAACATTCAGTGTTATTCTTCATGTAAATTAATTGATCCATTTTGTCGAGGCGCTCCCCCCACAAGAAACGTTGTAATGAATTCCAGGACTTTTCGATGACTTTCTATTATTTTCACTACCCCAAAAGCAGTATTCGTGATAGTGCTGTGTACTCATTCCCATTTGCTCTATATCAAGTAGTGTAGACATTTTACAGTCTGCACAACCAACCTACAATCACACATGACTGTGCATTCGCAATATATCTCATACTTTAGAATTGCATGAGACTTTGGATCAATTAATCTGGAAGGAATTTCTAGGCCTCATTGCTTATCCTGTGTCTTGAATCTCTTGTGGTCCTTGAATATTACTAGGAGGTGAATATTTAGGTATTTGGTACATAATATAAACTAATTGCGATTTTGATCTATCAATACCACTTTATATTAGCGTTAGTTAGGAGAAAATATATTTCGTATTGTGCCGGTTGGTTCCGTAACATCGACCAATGTGCACAAGCCGTAATCAGATATAAAACTTTTTGTTGCTTATTTTCCTGTAAAATTAACGAATATTACGTCGAAAGTTGATTTGTATTTGATTTGGGTTTGACAAAGACCGACAAACGTTGTATTGTCAAACCGGAAATATTTTTCAGGTCTAAAAATAGTAAACCCGGAAAGAACTTAGAAAGAACTGGCTTTTTTTTAAATTGTAAAAAGAAATAAAGCAAAGACAATTAATGAAAAACAAACATTCAATATAGAAGTTTTAATTGTTTACGGTATTGACTTCTTCAGTGCTTATGGCATCCTTGAGCATGTGCAAAGTCAATATCTACAAATCCCCCAATAAGTGTCAATACAATTCAATACCTTAGAGAACTTCAAAAGAGCCGGTTTGATCAACAATATAAAACGTACAAAGCAAATTGAAGCGGTTTAGTGTTTGTTGAGCACTTGAAGTTGTATAGTTTGGGCATCCAAATCCAATGAGATAAAATGTGGCAGAACAATACTTTTTGCCCCTCAGGGGCCTGGAACGACAGGAATACCGTAATAGGTAAAATAGCGTATTGAGCAACGGTTTTCTCGACCCAGTAACACGCGCGCCTGTACACACAATTTTGACGTCATTTCGGTATCTGTTCATAAACAGGTCACAGTTTTCGGCCAAATATTACAGCTTAGGTTATTGAAGCAATAGGGCACTGAGAGTGGAGGTTCAGTCGGGAGACGGGGGAGTGGATGAACAAGTCCATGCGTGGGTTCCTCTCTGTTCAGCTCTCTTCAATCAGTAGCTTCATCCGTCCGCTATCAATAGTCCACTATACACTCTTTCGTGACGACATAAGTATTGAATTATTCATTCTATAGTCTATCCGGCCTGACTTCGTTTTTCGAATTTTTGGGAAAACTGACACTGAACTGGCCGGCTAGACTAGAATGAATAATTCAATACTTATGTAAAAGGGAGTAAAAGATGTAAGATGTAAGATGTCGTGACGAAAGCTAATCAGCCAGCAGATGAACGTCATTTCATTACGTGTGCTTTGTCTCGTTTAGAGTACTTTTTCACCTGTACTATACAGGCCTTGATTAACCTATTTAGTACAGAGTGACAAACTCATATAATACGCAGAAATTCGCAAAGTCTTAACATTAACGCCATTTTGATCCTGGCTATAATTGATGACCCGCGGACTTGGAAGGCGTTTTAAATCAAAGGACCGGAGGGGGGTTAGAATGTGTGTGTCCTCATTAAGTGCTAGATCCCTATTTGTTAAAATGTTAAAACCAGCAGATGTGAAATCTTGCTCAGAGTTGCACTTAAGGTCGTATGATACAAATAGTTACTGTGAAAAAGATTGCTATATTTTGGGGTTCCTGAAGTCACTATGAAGTATTTTTTTCTCCATGGATAAAGTGTAAGGGACTGGGTATGACATGTACACATGACAAGTGGTGAGTGGTGATCACGTGACTTTGCACTCCGTTCCTTGTTTTAACTGAACAGATTGCAAGGCGATTAATTTCCTTTTTCACCCAAAGAAAATTCACTGTTTTTGTCCATTCTTGAGCATTCTGTTGGCACTTGAACCCATCCTGAAGGGTTATGAAGGTCAATTCGGTAAATTGTCGAACAACTGAGTATTTGTACAATGAATTGGATAAAAACCTGTTTGAAAACTGTCTCAAAGGCGGAATAGTGTGGTCTTGTCATGGTGGACCAAAAAGATGCAAGGTTGATCGAACGGCTTTAAAATTATTTATTACGTTGCCCAATATTTATATATAATATATAGAATGTGATTGTAGGGTAACCCCTTGTCGAATTTTCAACGGTCTTTCCCAGCATGCAATGGGTCAGATCTGACGAAAATACCAACTCTTCGATGTGCCCTCACATAAAGTGTTGCTTCAGCTCATGCTTGCTTAGTACATTGTTCAGTGGCAACTGAATATTTTAGAAGAGCAATAGTTGATACAAAGTGCTGTAGTTCTAGATCGAGCAAGAACTTGGATGAGAGAAATATCTAGGAACACATTTGGTAGGTATATTTTCACAAGCTTTCTCTTGGTGATACTTTGAGTGATTTATGATATTCAGTAAACTACAATCCCTATCATCTCTATGCAAAGTAGCAGGTTCAAATAACTTTCGTTATTTATTGGAATTTCAGTTGCTCAGTTGCTCCAGTTGCTCATGTGTTCATATTGTTCGAGTTGGTGCAGTAATTTGACACCAGATATATTTCCTGACCCCATGCATGTGGTTTTGAACAAATAATATTAGCTGAAATAGTGTATTCTCAACACTATTTTTTTCTCTCTTGTTTCTAAATGAGCAGCCAATGTGCAATTTGTATTATATTTCTTTACCGATTGTATTTTAATATTGTAATATTTAAACATTCTTAATTCTGCAAAGTAACTGAATGAAAGCACAGTTTTTGGTTCATATCACAGTTCAGAATGTACAGATATTTTCTATCATTGTTTGTGTTCACTTTTATTAAATATGAATGAGCTATCAGTGTTATAGAAAGAGCCGTAAAACAGCAAAACATGCACCATTTCATGTAGCCATGGTAACAATGAAACAGATTAGTGTCTGGTAATTAACAGTGCTAACGTGTTTCTTGATAACAATCGATTTTTGTTTTTAAGAAACTGTCTTAGTATCGTACCACCTTAAGGGACATATCATTTAATATATATGGGGGATCGCATTTTCTTGGAACTTCGGAAGTGGGGTCACTTTTTTAGCGATTTTGAACTAGTGCAAGTGTAAGACTGCCAAATGAACACTACCAATGCAAATTTCTCTTGTTCCAGGTCCCAGAGGATTTCTCTGCCACATTTAGTTTCACTAACTCAACAAATTGTTCAAACTTTGCCTCCTCGGTGAAATGGAACGAAAAAAAAAATTGCATTCGAAAAGTAGCATATTTCTGGGTCGTGACAGATCCTTTGCTCATTGCCCGCCATGCACTGCACTGCGGTTAATTTAGTTTATAATTTTAAACTTATTTAAAGTTCACAGTCCAGTCACCCACTCACACCCACACCAACAACTCGTTCACTACACATGTAAATTCACGAGTTTAAACAAAACAGCTATATTCCCAAACATTTATACTTATAACTTTTGAAGAACAGTACGCACCGTTGTTCTTTCACCGGAAGTTAATAAATCACAAAGCACAGAATCTATTGGATGCATTTGCATTGTATTCAGCAGGTATTCAGATGACTACCTATAGAATGACAGCAATTTCTCTTATATTTTCTTTGTCAATTTCTCTTCTATTTTCTTTGTCTA
The DNA here is from genome assembly GCA_025505405.1 of Epizoanthus rinbou. NCBI lineage: Eukaryota > Metazoa > Cnidaria > Anthozoa > Zoantharia > Epizoanthidae > Epizoanthus > Epizoanthus rinbou. Next base: position 10,674 of record JANVCH010095419.1, on the reverse strand, counting down.
TTTTCTTCGTGTTTGTTTGGAATGGTTGCATCAGTTCCTTTTTGATATTCGGGTTATCGTGTCATACGTAAACTAAAACGTTGATTTTATATAATTTAGAATAAACATGGATATTGATTGAGGTACTACAAAATATTTTTAAAAATGCTTCATTGTATTACAAGGTAAATGACGTGTCTGGCAGAAGCACTCATTAATCAAATTAATTATACGACCATGCTATGCCTATGGTAGTTTGAATCTATATTAACCTTAGTGACGGTATACACGAGCCGCCAATACTGTTTTCGTGACATTAGCCTATGTTGCTATATTGATAAACTATATTCATATTACTTATGACGCCTAATAACTACAGATTGATCTTTATAAAATGAGATGTTGAAAGAAAGTCGTTAGAGTGTATGCGGAATGATTATTGATGGTTATAATAATTTCTGGGTTGCTGCTTTAGAACCGAGCTGACGATGACTGACACTAGCCCGTCAAACAAACGAGTCTCTGACTGACCAGGTCCGTTGATCAGTAGAAATCAGTGCAAACTTGGTGTGTGAGCGCAGGTAAGTCAATATAGATATTCCAAGACTAAAACAAAAAGACGGATACGTATTTCTGCATTGTCATGCAACTCATGATCACGGTACAAACCTTCAGAACCTCCGATTCCCGTGAATACAGTCAGTAAGACGATGTATAAGTACTTTGAGTCGTTACAAACTGTGACTATGTCACTGGAAGTAGCGTATAACATCGTTTTACTCTACAATACTGCCTTAAATTGACCTGAAAAGAGTAATTGCAAATGTAGAAACATTGGCAGAACATATCATAAGATATCATTTTTGGAACAAACTTTCCGACATCCTATATTAGAGTTAACTTTACCAGAAAGGAAATATACATACTTTAATGCATTTTCATACATAAATATGTTGAAGTATACAACTGGAGTATACAACAAAATTGATTGGTGTTGTTATTTTACCCATGAACGTGAAGAACGATCAGTTGTGGTGCAGCGAACTTGAAAAAGCTTCCGCTGACTATAGTTTGTAAATCAAAACAGCTCAGTTAGGAAAAACGAGTGCATTTATAAACCAGCCAGAGTTTGAACAGAACACAAAAAAATGAAACATGGGTGAAGATCTCAATGTTGTCAATGTCAATCACGTCTTGCTGTTTGTTAACCTAAAAAGGGAAGCAACACACCTAATGAATACCTTTAATTTTCTCGTGAGACTTGTTTGTCAACAGTATTTCAACAGTATGTGACCGAATAGGGAAAACGTCTCATGGTGTACTTCCATTATTAGAATAGTTAACTCACGTTCATTTTCTCTCCCCTGAATACAGTGACTATAAATTGACTATGAAAAGTGGCGACTGCTCCCCTGGCCATGCCGCACTGGTTTACGGATAACTATTAACCTTCTGTCGAGTGCCAATATATACTGATTTAGCCCGATAATCACCTATTATTAAACAATATCCAACTCTATTTATAAATATAAATATTAACTGCGATGATAGAACTGGACCGTAACGCCACTGAAGATTTAAGAGCCAATGTCTGTAAATATCGACTATGTCGCGCAACTTTCAAAAATCAAAATTTCTGAAACTTTGTCAGATGAAAGGTCTAGGGGAACTGTTAACATATATCACAGTTCAAACTGGCTAATTCTATTCTGTGTTGTGCGGTGGACAATAAGCGTGGGGGCCATTTTTGGCCGATTCGGAGCCGTTGCGGAAGTGAAAATAGCCCAACTTGAAGTGGCGCTCTCGTATCCATCAGGTTATCTGACAATTTCTAAACTTTACAGCTTGAAACAAGGTCATTAGCACTTTCTTATGCCATAAAGCTTTTCGCAACACCCTTCTCCAAATTAATGTTACAGGCCAAAAGACATGCCATACTTTTGTGTTTTCTCTGAAAGTCGATTTTAGCCCATTTTCAACCGACGAAAACCCCACTTGGTACATGGCTTTCAGAAGTCGAAATACTGTCAATCTACGGGGAATTGTTTCTAGTTTTCAAATCTAGAATAATCTCATTGGTAAAATTTAAAGCGGAACTATAACAATCCTTCGTAACATCACTACTTGAAGGAATTTCGGTCAAAATTGAATCCCCCCTCCCCCCCAAAAACGTATTGTTCCATAAGAAATTTCCACTGTAATAAGCTTGGAAATATGTTACATATGTACTGCATATTTCTCTTGTCATAGTTAGATTAAATTAAATTGAATGGAAGTATTTAAATTAATTGAAAATGATGTAGTCTTGAGCGCAGCTCATGCATAGTCTTGTGTGTTTATATTCACAGATTGTATTATAATTTAGTAAATATTAACTTTGTATTGAATAGTATATAAAGGTATCTAGTCTTATAGAATATATTGATCTTGTACAGTTTCTGTCTTTGTGCTCCTTTAGTCTTTATAATTATATCGTTAGAATACAGCTCAATTCTTCCAATTGCAAGTTGCCGCTCCTGTAACCGACCTATAGCATTCAGCATTCATTCAAACCGAGCGCTCAGTCTTTGTTTATACGCTCACATCACGAAAACCAGAACTAACGTGCGTATGTGCCTCGCCGTGGAAGTATTAACTTGATTATTCAAGATAAGCAAAACGACAAATTTTTATTGCCAAATCATCTACTAATTTATATTTGAAACAAAAACTAGCAGTATACAGAAGAATGATCTTGAAAGTGAAATTGCTAGATTTCACAGTAATATTAAGTTTACATACCTTTTCCCGCATCTGGCCGCACGTTATCATAATTGAGGACTCTCCTCCAGCTATAAGCTACTGTACTCAGTGAAACATAACAATGTACCGTACGTGTAAAATATAAATGAAATTGCACTTCGTACCGCACTGTCGCTGATTGATTTCATTACAAGTATAGGATTGGAACCGGAATGGAACCGGAATGGACTGTGTTAATGGATTGTAGTACAGTTAAAAAAAACGTTGCAAACTGTAGGTTTCCGGCTATATTTAGGTATCCTAGTTTCTAAAAAGTGAGGTTTTCTGCATTGGCGAACAGGATAAATAATCCAGGGCCAAACTATGCCTGGCATCAAGATGGTTATGACAAATTAAAGCCCTGGGGGTTCCCTATTCACGGAGCCATAGACGGATTCAGCAGAAAGGTACTGTGGCTAGAAGTCACACGTTCAAACAATTTGCCAGATAATATAGCCACATATTATTTAAATATGGTGAATGAACTTAAGGGATGCCCCGTAAAACTGGTGACTGATCTTGGAACAGAGAATGGATTGGCAGCATCAATACAAAGCTATTTCCGGGATAACCCAGATTCTCATCGTTATGTATACCATCTCCACGAAACCAACGCATCGAGGGATGGTGGTCGTTTTATGGTAAGCAACGATCTAATTGGTGGAGAAACTTCTTTGGAGATTTAGAGTTACAGGGTGCTGTTGATTTAACCTCAGAGCTAAACAAGGAATGCCTATGGTATTGTTTCTCAGGTGTTTTACAGTTAGACCTGAATGCAGTGAGGGAACACTGGAATACACATCTTATCCGAAAGTCAAGGCATGATACTATATCGGGACGGCCTGATTCACTCTTTTACCTACCTGAATACCATTGTGGTGCACCAGATCTTTTAGTGAAAGTACCACAACAAGAAATTGATCATGTGTCTGAGCACATTATTGAAAACGATTGTGTTAATGAATATCAATATTTTGATTATGCTAGGAGATCCCTTAATATCAGTGCCCCAACTGATTGGCAAGAGTCACACCAATTATATCTCAAACTTTTGGATGCTGCTGAGAATGGTAGTTAGCGACTTAGCAAGTAGTCCACTTCGGTCACACATTAAAATGATGTGATGTACATGTGTAAATATTTTTTTATGTTTTTTTGCATACTGTGGGAATACATTGATCATTATGTATGGAACGCCATGACTGTCTTATGGGATCAAAAACCATTTTGTTTTGAGGTTTCATGGTGATGTAATGCTGTCTGATCATTACGTTATGTGGTTTTATCATTACGTTATGAGGTTTCTTCATGACGTTCTGTGGTCTTGTTGTAACGTTTTGATGTTTGAACATTACGTTATGCGTTTTCATCCTTATGTTATGCGGCTACTCCATTATGTTATTCAGTTACTTCATTATATTATGTGGTTACTTCATTACGTGATGTGGTTTTATCGTGTTGTGTCGACGTTACTTCGTTACGTTTTGAGGTTTTGTCGGTATGTCATGCGGTTAGCTCTTTATGTGGTTTCGTCATTATATTATGTGGTCTTGTCGTTATATTATGTGGTCTCGTCATTATATTATGAGGTTTTGTCATAACATGCGGACGTGATTTTTTCATTTCATTTCCGGTCTCGCGGCTAGTACCTAGGCTTTGCTCGTCATTAAAAACTGGTTTGACTGGTTTTGAGAGTTCCCAGAGGGCGAGGCGCGCCAGTTCAAAATGGAGAAAGTTCTGACAGATGAAAACTGGAGTCGCTTATTCTGAATTTTTCTGCCGAGAGAATCGATCCTGAAGATGTGCCAGGGTTGTCTGATGAAATACTTTCTCGACTTGGTGTAAAAACCATCAGTTATCGCCATCGTCTCAGTTGTTTTAGTTTACAAGCTCTTCCAAAACCAAACACAAATATGGTGGACACGAACTGTGACGACTATTTGTCAAATGTACTTAAAAAAGTTCATCTTGGACATCTTATCGATAACTTCCAGCGTGAAAACATAACAGTGGATATAATTTGTAAGCTAACGTCCAAAGAAATGGAAGTTCTTGGACTAAATGATCGAAATGCAATGATGGCTTTAAGGTTAGAGTGTCTGAATTACGGCTGTCATCCTCCACCAAGGAAACCAGGAGTACAAGCATGTGGGGCTACCGAGTACTTGATTTCGAAGTCAGTTTTGGAGGGCTACCTCGATGAAGGATTTAAAATTAGCGACATTGCGTCGTTACTTTGCGTTTCAGAAAGTACAGTCTACCGTAGAATGGGTCGTTACGGCCTCAGCCAGTTGCATTTCACAGATGTGACAGACGGTGACCTAGATAAAGCTGTAGAGGAATTATCAAGAGAATATCCTTCTTGTGGAGAGGGGCTGCTAAAACAAATACTCGGCGAGCGGGGAATAAAGGTGCAGAGAATGAGACTCCGTGATAGCATTCATAGAGTTGATCACCAAGGAGTTGAAAACAGGAAGAGAAAGGTCGTCTACGTAGAAGGACATATAACGTTCAGGGCCCCAATCACCTGTGGCACGTAGACACTAATCACAAGCTTGTACGTTGGCGCCTGGTAGTTATAGGGGGCATTGACGGTTTCAGTCGTCTGCCGGTAATGTTGTCATGCAAGGATAATAACAAAGCTAAAACAATCTTGAAGTGTTTTTTGAATGCAGTAGATGAATTTGGACTACCCAGCAGAATACGAACAGACAAGGGCATGGAAAATGTGGGCATTGCCGACTACATGATTCGCAGAAGGGGAGCCAATAGAGGGAGTGTTATTGCGGGCAAAAGCGTTCACAACCAGAGGATCGAACGCCTGTGGCGTGACGTTTTTGAAGGCGTTTTAAGACTGTATTATAGTCTGTTCTATTTCATGGAAGACGAAGGACTTCTTGATCCTCTGAATGAAATACATCTCGCTGCTCTTCATTATATTTATTTGCCAATAATAAGCGAGAAGCTTAGAGTCTGAAGCAGCGCATGGTCACGTCACAGGATGCGTACCACAAGGTCTTCCCCAATCCGTATGTGGGTTTCGGGTCAGTTACAAAACCCATTAGGTATTGAGCTGGTGGGATCAGACATAGAAAATTATGGAGTAGAAGGCATTATAGGCACTAACACAGAAGACCAGAATGACAGCAGGCCCATTCTCAGTTCCTCGTCACTGGCCCTTTCTGATGAATGCAAAAGGAGTTTGGCTAATGAACTGCCTTCCATCTTCACGACAGAAAACTATGGAGTGGAAAATTACTTGAAAGCAGTTGAAATAATTAAAAAACATTTTGCAGCAATTCCAGGAAATCCAGTACAGTAAAAACCCGCATAAAAGAACACATGTTTTGGGGATTCAGGCTGATTTTGTTCTTATATATCAGGTATTTTCTGCAAAATCAGCCTGAAAATGTTCTTATTTAAGGTGTTCTTAAAATTGTTTCAAAAATTAAATACTGTATATACTACCAACAGATGAAATCAATGTACAAGCACAACATTTTAATTAATTAATGGATGGAACTAACCTTAACTGCATTAATCAAGGCAATAATATTACATTGGGGGAGGGGTAGATCATATAGATTATATAGATCATATATTGATCTACTTAGCACTGTACCCTAGTAGGTTATTCTAACCTAACTGGCAGCCAATTTTTTTTATATAAGAACAATTTTCATTTTTCAGGCTTAATGTGTTCTTATGTATATGGTACTTTTTTGACCAAAATTCAGCCTGTGTGTTCTTAATCCACTTGTTCTTTTATGCGGGTTTTTACTGTATAACAACAGCAACAACGTGTATTTTTATTGCTAATTAAGCAACTGCAACTTTTTTGTAATATTTTTTATGGTTATTTCTACCCAACTGGTCATCTTATTCATCTTGTAAGTCCTATCAGATCAAAAACAATAACTATTTATTAACTTGCAATTTACCCATCTTTTAATATGTCGCCATAACACTGGCTATGAAATTCAGATAAGGTGGTACTGGGGTAAACAAACAACAATTCAAATTTTACTTTTACATGATAACAAAACAGCATACATGTCCATTTTGGTGATCGTTGCAGTTGATTTTTATGAATCACACTCAAATCAACAAATCTTGAGAAGCTGTATCGATAACCAAGTAAAACCCACTGACATCTGTATAGAAAAGATTAAATAGTCAAACTATTTCCTTTGAGAAACAACTTGAAAATGATCATGGGAGCAGCTCTATGAATGTCCCTTGAGCCCCACTTGGTAATTTTTCCAGCAATGTAGTACCAAACCAAACAATACCCCTAGCTTCAAACTTTTCCTACCCATCAATGCCAAAATAATAACCAAGTCAGTGGGATCTCCGAGAATAAAGTTTACACATGTCCAAAAAATGCATTAACAAATGCATAGTCATACAGTGCAAACAAAGTTGGCAGTTGTGGAAGAGCCAAATTCACTGTGGGATGTGGCAGGTACAAGGTATTGGCACAAGTGTTTGCCGTGGGAAGGAATGAATTTGCCACTTCTTGAAATCTAAGCGATGGATGCAGCTCAAAACCCAGTACAGGTTCTTCATCAGTTCCTGTAACAAACTGCAAAACATGGCCCAGAGTTACAGAACCTCTTCTACCACCTGCAATAAAAATAAAAGAATTAAAATAATACACTTTTCACTAAAGCAACAATAGGGCTGATCCTTCTCCTGCAGCATTATGTCATTTTCATGGCCATGATCTTGAATTCTGGAGGTGACTAACATTTAGTTTTGGGCAACACTGGGACACAAATATTCCCTGTTCTTTAAAAAAATAATAAAAACTAATGCAGTAACATAATGGAGTAGCCGCGTAACATAAGGATGGAAACGCATAACGTAATGTTCAAACATCAAAACGTTACAACAAGACCACAGAACGTCATGAAGAAACCTCATAACGTAATGATAAAACCACATAACGTAATGATCAGACAGCATTACATCACCATGAAACCTCAAAACAAAATGGTTTTTGATCCCATAAGACAGTCATGGCGTTCCATAGATCTGTGTTGACGGTTGATCGCTTTCAGTCCAAAACGGAGAACGAAAACTCAAATAACACCACCCAAGTCTTGCTCATGACCAACACGTCAAAAACCCTGAATGCTTTGATAAACCTTACTTGCAAATACACAAAAAAAATATAGTAAAACACTCACCAAAATCAAGATTCTCCTCTACAATCGCAAATAACGCCACGCAAAGAAAATGCTCTGACAAGAACTGAAGACGGGAAGAACTCGTGACGAAAATCTCGTATTACTGTCCATGTCGCAAGCGTCGCCGGATCGATAAACCATCGCAGATCGTAGCCCATCGCTCATTGTGATGAACGGCTAGGTCGATGTGCCGACAATAGTCGTGGCTGAGTCAACGTGTCTTCGTGAATAGTCGGCCGCTTGGACAACCGCTCATTGTGACGTCAAATTCTTGAACACCGGTTGAAAATCCCTCAAACATACCCCGGCTGGCATTTTCACAGGCATCCCAAAAACAACAGGCCTCCCAGTCAACACCAGCTGAAATATGTTGTCTTACTGATCAGTTCTAGATATGCATTGTAACAAATATTATTGTTGTAACTAAAATTTCTCGAACACGGTAATAAAGTTGTCTATTAATCGATAATCCAGGGCGGATCCAGAAATTTTGAAAGGGGGGGAGCACAACTCGAAAGGGGGGGGGGCACCATTATATCAAACATATGGCGGAGGAAAAAGCACGAATTTTAAGTTTTTATACATTTACTATAAAATATCTTCTCAAAAGGGGGGGGGGGCAGGGGCCCCCCTTGGATCCGCCACTGTAATCCACCGCGAATCCTGTGTACTACACAAATCTGCAGTTGTGAGCATGCGCATTCATTTCACTTCGCTATAGCCGAGTTTGTGTAACTGGATATATCGAGATTAAATAATATTTTCAATTTGCAAGTGCGTCATTACTGTTTCAGCAACTGCTCAGTAAAGCGGAAGTGAACAGTCCATGTAAATTAATGTAATCAAAATGTAATCGATAAAACCACATGTTCCAGTTTTCAGGTGTTTACAACATGGTGGATTGCAACATCCCGCATGTAATCTGGATATTGAATTATATTTGACGTTTCAAGTTTAAAGTGGACAACTCGCACGAAATCGAATAAAACCGTATACGGCTAGCGAATTTTCCCCGTTTTCATTGCTACGCGACCTTTCAAAAATATATTCTCTGTCTGGAATTGGATTTAGACTGCCGCCAATCATGTGCATTTCAAATAAAGCCGCACGTTCCGACAGACGTGATGGCACCAGCCCAACTGTTTCTCTGTCTGAATGCGCGGCTTTATTTGAAATGCACATAAATTTTTGAAAGGTCGCGTAGCAATGAAAACGGTGGTAATCTGTACAAGCTGTGATATGATTCACAAATGATTCACATTGCAGTTCTTTACACGAGATAAAGTAATGCGTATTGTGCCGAAACTATAGTTTGCAAAATCCTTTTGATGAAACTGCTTTCTGTGATAGTTTGCGTGGACTGGACTGACTTAATTACATTAAGACTTTCAGTAACTGTAGTATAATTAACAAGACATACCTTAACAGCAATCAACATCATTTATGACTATGCATAATCCGCACTATGTAAATTAGAATGCTCTGGCAAATGATAATGTTTACAAAAAGTATGGTTTCAATTCATATTTTTTTTCAATTGATTTTGCTGTGTCTACCTTTGTCACAGTGTTCACTTGTTTTAAGTTATCCTAGTAATAATCTGCAAATAACAAAACAATCGATAAATCCAAGATGGCAGTCGAACTGAATAAGTTCCATGGAACAACTGTCAATTAATTAACTGTTATTAGTTAATTAAACGATTACTGTTGCCATGGAAATCAATTAGTAAAGTACAAACTGTATCTATGCTAAAGGACTAGTCTCTGTCAGCAGCAGTAACGGAAATCATGGGAACCAAATATCCCCCCTCCCTCCCCCTTCCGCCGAAAAATGTCATTTAATAGTTATCCTAATGTTATACACGGATTTCATAATGGCGGACGAAGCGAACTAGTTACATAAAAACGAGGCCGGCACGAAGTCTTGGATCGAAGGAGAAGACGGTTTAATGCTCAGCCAAAGCTTCTCAAAACGAAATATCTAGAGCCGCTTTACTCCTAGGCTGAAAATCAGAAAACAAGAACAGAATTCACCGGCGAATACTCTATTGCCTCGTTTTCGTGTACAATCGTTGATGCCATCAGCCATTATGAAAGCTGTGTATCACAAGCCTTTGTTCTGTTTGAGGCAGAAAGAGATAACAGATACACGTGACCATTAAAACGAGCAATATTGTGATATATATGGCTAAAATTAGGCAAAAGTTAGAATTAGTGTCAACTTCAGGAGACGTATATAATGTACAAACACGACATTCTTAAATCAGCCATTATTATAAAAACATATTTTAAAAATATATTTGCAAGCAAGTTCAAAATGAGTGTATTCATTGTAGCGCAACACTAATTACTGGCGTCAACATCAATTTTAAATAGCTTTGCATGATTTATAATATCCTCCATCCGTGGGACGAGGTTCTAATTATCGTGAATGAAACAAAATGGCAAACGTATTGAAGCAAGAATCCAATAACTACCATATATTGTAATGATAACTTGGTTTGAGACTGTAACATGTGTAAAATGTGTTGATGAGGAAAATTGTTAGCGAGAGAACAGAAGCGCAATTAATACTGCCCGTATATACCGACCTTCACTAGGCAGAATAATTGGATCAATCCCGGTTTCTGGGCATCAAGGGTCTAAAAATATTGAACGTATACGATTGATTTCACTGTACTCAACTCATCCAATCGTACACGATATCTAACGAGACTCGT
>JANVCH010095308.1:0-14647 GCA_025505405.1 Epizoanthus rinbou | reverse complement strand
GCACTTAAACAACTTAATTTATTTTCAAAATTATAAGACAGTTCGTGAATTTGATGCGTAAAGAAACACACCTGTCTGAGGGAGGGGAGGGGTGGGTGTTGCTCACATTTGATAATGACTCACCATTTTCTCTAAAGTACTGATGTGATGCCATGGAGCATGACGATCTCAATGCACCCACTATACCAACAATATTTGGGTCTGCTGCTAATTGTTGTGCGGCAGTCTTACAGGATGTGGTAGGATTTGTTCCACCATCTTTGATCATAGCTGGAAAGTAAAAAAAATAGAGATTTCAGTAAAACTTTGATGAAAAACAATATCTAGCAAAGTGCTAAAATCACATTCTAAAATTTAGATACTAACAATTAGCCATTGCTTATTCTAAAACCTAGATCTGTTGTAACATATATTCAATAAAACGTCATATACTATTAGAAAATCTAACACCTACTTTCCTGAGAAACAGGACACAATAAACTGAGCAAAAACTACAACAAAGCTGCTCACAAACAAAATTTGAACTCTAAAATCTGATGCATGAAATACAAATTTAACTTGAGGAGAAATTCTGACAAATCAAAGACCTTTTCAAGACCATAGAATGCACAAATCAAAATAAGACTTTGAAAGGATCAGCAAGAACCCTGCACTATTGTACATGACCGTATTTTGTGAAAATATACAGTAACTAGGGAAAACTTACTAGTAAAGTCAATGGACAAGTTGACTTTGCTTTTTGTAGATATAGCTTCTTTATTTATAAGCTCTACAGCAAGCTTGAAGGCAGATTCCTGGAAAAAAGAAATATTTTTGAAAATGTTGTAATTTTGTGACAATGTAATAGAAGCACAAGCAACAGTCACTCAGTATTTCAGACAGTTAGATGGACATCAGAGAACATACATTTGACTGTTGGATAGAAACAACCATAAACGGGCTGACGGAAACATAGACATAGCCAGACACGGAGACATACAGACAGAGGAACATATACTGAAATAGCAAGCTTGCACATATTTGGACACACACTATATAAACTACAGCTGCAAGCCCAGTAAATCATCTACAAGAATATACAATTAATTATACAGAAACAACGAAACGTTTGACACGTACTCTACAATACGCCACAGATCACCAGTGGACACTGGGGCTTCTAGTTAGACTATACAAATCGTCTTAATAATTTCAAGGAGATTTGACAGACTTTAGCACTTGATTCCGATTTACAGCCGCTTCAACTTGTACTTACCAATTCCTTTCCTAAAGTAGCTGTAGCCCCCAAACTACTGTCCAAAGGCCCGATAAATCCAAGCTTTACTTTAATTTGCTGTCCCTTCACATCTGCTGAATAAAAATTGTAGCTGAGGGAGCATTATTCGAATGCTGTTACGGGAATGTAGAGTTTTAAAGTATACTATTGAGTATTGGACTTTTCAAGATAATTGTAAACGGGTTTTGGTAGGTATCCATTCTGAAAAGCATTGCAGAAGAAATGTTACACGAAACGAAACTTGAAAGAACATCGCGATTAAACATGCGCGCAAAAGCTGGATATGTAACTTGCATTGTGTTTCTTCAGTTCTTAGTTCATTATTCAAAAATAATCTTGTTTTCTCTTAACAAAAAAATGTTTTACTTGATAATGTCTGAAGTATAAATCACGAAGAGAGAACAAGAACATAAATACCCGCGGGGCATTCAAACTGTAATGAAATAACAAAGTGCTAATTCAGCCAAGGCAATTCTTTAGTAATCAGGATCAGTATATATTATACTCTGTTCGAAAGGTTGTACATGTACTGAAAAGATATTTTAGGGACTGAGATGACTGAATAGGGAATCTCGTCAAAAAATAAAGTTGCGAACATGATAAGGAATGGTACATACATGTACATTACACGAGTTGACTTGTGATCATAATGATATACGTGGAAACACTGAAACTGAATACTGGATTGTGTGAAGACCACACTTTGGCCATGCCAGTTCAATTTTTATTTTAAATATCATTGACTCTAGTTCAGCAGAAGCATTTCAAGTTCAATCAAATTGCCCGGTAAAGTTTATCTTCGACTGTCAGTATCTCTCTTTTCTTGTGACTTTCTTGAATTTACACCTATGACTAAATCTGACGATCGGTTCATCACAATTGATTCCGAGTCAAAACTTGTGCAATTCAATTTACTAGCTACATTTTCTTTGCACATAGAGTTTACAAACATATATCTAGCGGTATTATTAACTGATATGTGAAGAGGATCTGATTTTTAGAAGATAAGAGCAAGATCAGAAAGAAAAGCTCTGAGAATTTTGATGACGAACCAACAAGCGTTTACGCTTGCTTTAAAACGCTTTGACCCTAACACTCTTACCGGTAAATTCCACCATCAAAAGATGAAACAACAGTAGTAGCGTCCCTAACAGCAGCATATTCGTTGGTCTAAACGCGTAAAAAGTCATGGAGCACAGGAAAGATCCACTCTACCATCAACGACATAAAACTGGTCTGACAGACAGTCGTCCATGGGAAGCATTTTGCCCCAATGGCACACGTCAATCGCGCATCATCCCTCAGGAAATCCGGATTCTTCCCGCACTGTCCGCGCACAGCTATCGCGAATATCTGTCATGATCTGTGCTTGCGCAAATAAGTGGGTTGTTCCAGAACCATTTTGTATAATCTTAGTTGTTCTAAAATATCTTCTTCTGTTGATAACGGCTGGCAATTTGTAATCAAAGCCATTCAAATCCTGATGGACATAAGCTGAAAAACTTCGTAAATATCAAACTTCAAGTGGATTTCGCAAGAATGTGTGAAGCTATTGTCAAAGCTACGTATGACCCAAACAAAAACGATCTATGATCTACATGTACTGCAAACTTAACAAAAGAATTTGAACTATTCTTTAATAAATTGAGCAAAGAATAGACGACAACTGCATGAGAGTGCAAGAACGTAAGGCTTCTGTGTTAAAATAAGTTTGAATAATGCAAAATGAGAAGCTTTCGAAAAACCGACAGCGGTTTTTAAAAAATACGTTCACATGAAGATGCTGATAAATTTAATCTCTTAATCCATTTAAGATACTGCTCATTTAACGGCGTTAAAAGGATCTTCGGATTTGATTGAAAAAAACGTAACTTTTTTAATACAGTAAATGCTTGAAGTTGGTGCTCGACATTGCTGAGAACGCAAGCGATTTGGAAACCTGCGTAAAAAAGTTTAAAACTTCGTACTGGTAGCAGCAAAATTATTAGCAACATTTTATTATGCACCGTCCCCTCGTACACTACTTTAACGTCGATACTTTTTACATCTCTGAATTACATTTTCATGAATCGAGATTTCCTGTGCGAACGATACCCAAGTTATCACTTACTCTGAGTCGAGTATCTTCAACTACCACTTTGTGGGTGTAAAATAGGTTCATCTTGGGACAGTTTTATTTTAAGGCGGAGCTTCAAATCTGGTGATGTTTACTTATGCATTTACTTACGCAAATAGTTGCAGTTAAAGGAACAAACAAGGTAATGAAAGGAACTCAGTGGTGTTTTTACAGCGCAAAGCAAAACAAATTCAGGCAAATTGCAATCGTGTACGGGGAAAGTAGGAGTTTTGCGCAAAAGAAGACGCATTCCTCTAACGCGCCGGTTTGTCTCAATCTAATTCTCATGACCTTCACGAATCCCGCCCGAGAGCTGTTCTCTGCCTGTATTATCACCAAAACGCACGTTGAACTGTGGAAATTAGACATGCTCAAGTTTCAAAGGTAAACTCTTAGTTCGTGCCTCTCCAGCGCCAATGTGACGCGCGGGACGGAACATGACACCCGCCATCGCATGCCGGGGCCATTAATCATTGCTAACAAGCACGATGAAACTTTTGAAACCAACCGTTTAATTTGGCGATTATATCTTGCTAATAAGGCAGATTTGCTAATTTTGAGTTAATACCTTCCACTATGGCTCCAAAACATGGCAAAAAGAAGATTTAGGTCCGAGCTGACAGCATATGGTGCAAGGATTGTTTGGATCGTGTCTGCACAATGGAGGTGGCAACGCCCAGAATGCGAGATCTCAAAATAGAAATGTCTTGCTTTCATGTGAGTTTCGTTTGATCGACTTACTCCCATGCATGTGTCTACTGTAGGAAATGAAAGTACCTGTTGTAGGTGCATTTTGCAGAAACGGTGGTTGCGATAAACACCGTGGATCACTGCCAGATATCACTGCCAGATATCACTATATAGTCACTTGCTTTTCTCAGTACATCAAAGGGCCACGCGAGATTAAGAGATAAACATGATTCTTCCCAAAAGAAGCACAGAGTTGTGTTTTGTATCTAGAGACAATATGTAACATGTTCATGCTGTACAAAGAATAGCTACTTTGTCTTTGTATTTCATACATTAAAATTGATATTGAAAGAAACTAATGTCAAACATTCATTGACTGAGAATGATGCGAAGCACTATTAAATGCAGACCATATATGTTGCTGCAGAAATGCTGCTCTAAATTCGAAATTTCTACTGCAATGCATCAGGAGTACATCCAAGACAGTTTCCATAAAAGAAAAAAAAGCGAGGTTTGGTCTATGTTTTACAGTCGGAAAGGTTTCCAGCAAATCTCGTGTGTGTCAACACGACCACATGCAGCTAATCCCAAGCTAAGCCAATGGACCACTTCAAGTGGACCCTGTCCCATGAAAGGTTGTACTATTTTACAACTGAGACTATGCTTTAGAGCAGCTGAAATGGTTACTTATATAGTTCCTGCAATTTATTGCCGAAAGCAATATGATGAGATTACCAATGTCAACTCTTTCAGGACTCAGTTCCACTCTAGATCTACATCGGTATGCTCAGCCATATAGCGGTTTCACAAAGGATATCATTGAAAATGTTCTAATCCCATTGTTATTAAACATCTTTTCCTGTAGCAAAGAACGCTCTTGATTTTTAACTGTACAATTTCCTTTCCAAGAGAGTATTTCTAATTTAGAAGATCCTTTTATATCTCAATATTTTGTCTAGTTCGCTTTATATAGTGATATTAATTTTCAGAACCCTTTCAACTGAAGATGTTGTGAATACTGCCAGGAAGAGAAGTTATGTGAAGTCGAGTACATAAACTTAGCCAAAACCGCGAGCACACGCAATCCGCAATACTGAGCCACACAGGTCCTAAATCTGTTTATTTTTGTCAAAAATAACTGAAACACGATGTTTTAGAATGAGTACACACAAGCATCAAGAACGCACAGTCACTGAGTCGGAGTCCGGCAGAGTATGATGGATAAAAGACGAAATGCTTCGGCAACATTACAAGAAGTTATATAGTAATATCTTGCATATTGCCTAACTTATGTTTTCATATAAGTTGAAAACTTGTTTCACTATTAATGATATTCTAAAACACAGCCATTATTAAAGAAGAAGAAGCGTAAAGCCAAAGGAATTAACAAATATAATTGCAAGTACGAGTGTCTCAGGCAAGACTTGCTAAATACAAAATAAACGCATATAATTTGGATTTTGCATTTCTATCAATTTTGAGTAGTTCATTGCAAATAATTTATAGATGCTTTTGAAAAGCAGAAAATTTGATAATTTCTTACTATGAAATGATTAATTAAAGTATAAACAGTGATAAGCAATTTTCCACAGAACAGCTAAACCAAATGAGTTTATAGAAGCAGTTTATATTAAAATAAACAAATGCGAAATGGTGTAGCTGAAATTCAAAATTTCTTAAAAAGTTTGAAGCCTCTCAAAAATAGAAAGAGTATTCTTATATGGAACTATTCTTTTAAAAACACCAGTGTACGTTGGGTGAAAATCCGAAATATTTAGGCTCGACTGTAAACCGTAACAAAATGGCGGCGGTCTCTGATCGCCATTTTAAAATTATACTTTAACATGCCACATTCCATTTAGGATACGTTGTTACTTTTAAAACAAGATTCATTCATAAATCTTTGCTAAATGCTTTATTTTCTTTAGACCCTTTTTAATTCCAATCACAAAACACTGAGCAATGTGAGAAGGAGTTGAAAAAGCTGCCGAACCATATCTTCCTTGAAAGAGTAAACAATGTTGTCTAGGTCTTGGGATCTTCCATCTATTACCGAGCTAGACGGCTATACTTGTACTATGCAAGCAAGTAAGGTGATTTAAAAAATCGTACAAGAAATATATATATATATCGACACAAGTGATAAAAAAACTTGCGAGCAAAAGATTGGGTTACTTCTCATGAGATATTTTATTTTTAAAGCGAGTTATGATATGACTCTGTAAAACGTGATGAAATGTTGTATGTACACTAACTGGCTTGTAACGACGATTGCAAATGTTCTGAACAAACAATTGCTTTACCTAACCCTGTGTCACTGTGTGGTGGCCGAGGATATATAAACTACTGTACCACATGATAATTCGAATAATCATTTCAACTTGCTATTTTCGGTCAACTTTCAATTTCAATCTTGGAGACTTTGCATGCGTACCAATTATATTTGGTGATACTACCAACTTTGTCAGAGGGTCTTTCGAAATAGAAGACAGAATAAATAGAGGACAGTATATCATTATTCTACAACTGTAATTCCGTAGAAACAACACTGGCTAATTCAGTACAATCACATTACAACTTTTGCAAACATAAGATTTTTTGTTTCACAACAAACAACGTTTCGCTACAAACAACTCCCCGAGGTGCAAACTGACTTCGATAAGTTAGTATATTCAAGGAAGAAAAACATTATGTTTAGTTTGACTAAACCGGCTCTATCTATCTATCAAAACGAGGTGCCGTTATAGTATTCGCCTAACGAGTGTAGTAAGCAGCTAACGAATATAGAACATCAGTAATTGCCTTGTAATTCCTTCGAGTAGATACTTCACTCGTACAATTTAACTCGAGACAATTCAAAATCAAATGCTTGAGTTGATAGTGTACTGGTTATATTGTTTATGGGTATACCGTAATCGCGGTTTAAAGAGACTTGCATTCTTCCTTCATATGGAGGCCGGCTGCACTAGATACATGTCGCCAGGCTACGTTTTTGCATTGCCTCTTTGACAAACTGATGGGGGAAATGTCTGCCAAGTTTGTCCAGATTTTTGCGTGGTGGAGGAAGATACAATATACAAGGATCTCTCTTGTTGCCACAGGTTTTGGCCAAGTCATTAAACACAGAACTACAAATTCAGTGCTATTCTGGCTTGAAATGTTTTTCTTAAATAATTCAGTGAGAATTTTTTTTGCCTTCCGACTTCAACAAATGCAAATCGAAATTAAAATGATAGAGTAATTTGCAGAAACTGAGAAAGGTATCGGGGGAAAACCTGATTCTACTGTGAAAGTTTATTCTTATCCATAGCTGATAGCGGATAGCCTTTTCTGGCTTTGAAACTTTCTTATTCTTAATTCACTAGAAGAAAGATGTACTTTTGAACACTGAAGCTATAGAGTATAGGGATGCGAAAAGTTTTCAGTTTCATGCTCATAATAAATTTACCCAGACAGCTGGTTACTATGTGAAATATAGCCAGCCGGATGGTAATCGGATTACAAGGCACGGAAAGCTATCAAAGCAAATTATTTATACTAGAAAACAGAAAGAGAAACGAACTTCCACTGCAGAGCAAGTAGTGTCTGGATGTTATGGACCCCAGAAACTGAGCACAGTCACGTTTTTTAGGTTTGAAAAATAAGCATTAAATCATGGCAATGCTAACAAGCTGCCTGACACAATAAACAAGTTGCAAAACTTGATACCCATCATGAATTCCTTGCCTAACCCCGATGATTGTTGATGCAGATAACTGCTCAGATGACAAGTGTTTATATGAGACAGGTATCTGGGTCGAAAATAGTTTCGCGCGAGGGCATCTCGCGTGTTGATTTGTCCCGCTTCGCGAGATTACACTCTGTTCTCGTACCAGTCCCCTTTCGTTTTCAGTCGGTCAAGACATGCTTGAGCAGACAATACAATGATGACATATCTATATATATATACTTGTGTCTCTTTCACTATATATATACACTCTGATAACAATTATTCTGGACTAAACACATCTACTTTGTCTTCCAGAGAAATTGTTAAACACGATAATTCGGATAAAGCCTAACAACCCATCATACTTGTATGAAATTTCCACGATTTTTCAAAGTATTAAAGATAAATCATCTGTAACAATTTTCAGAGGAAACTTGTAGTTTTGACAAGATGGTACTGATCAGGTCAGAAAAGCTTATATGTCTATCTATACAAGGTCAAAATGTCATGAACTCAAGAGCGAAAACTAGCCGGGTTTATAAAAAAATGGAAGGAGACGGAGAGAAAGGAATACGTCAACACTGCACAGCAACATTTGAAAAAGTATCAAAACATTGAAGTGTATTAAAACATAGCAAAAACTTAGAGGGAAAAATCAAAAAGTAGATACAGTATAAATTCGAATCAGCTCTTCCCGAACAGTTCTATTTAGCAGCTGTACAATTAAATGTAATTATAGAAAATATAGAAACAAGGAATCGAGTCAGTTACAGTACATAGAGATATCCGACCTTACTGCTTTTAGTGTCAAATAATTGCATCTTGCTACAGACAATTTTAAAAACTTAACGTAACACAGTAACTTGATAAATCACCTCGATATAAACAAGCCCGAAAGTATAAGGGGTTTTCGAGTTGAGTATATCGATGACGAGAAAATTTCCAGATAAGACAAGACCATTGTCCTGTTGAGGTGGTCTTGTTTATGATTTTGTCAGTACTGCTGTTACTGTTGTTGTTGTTGTTATTGTTGCTGCTGCTGTTGTTGTTGCTGTCGTTGTCATTGTCCTTGTTGTTGTTGTTATTGTTATTATTATTGTTGTTGTTGTTGTTGCACACGGAGAACAAAATTGATAACAGAAGTTAAAATACTATGGCCTATAAAGCTCGACAGCAATTGTTTTACCTTTAGTAACTGCTAGTTGTTATTATTATTGTTGTTGTTGTTGTTGTGGCTGTTGCTGCTGCCGTTGTTACAGTCTAACTCTTGGATTATTGCTCTTATATTTATTGCTAAATTCAGAAAAAATCACCATAGTTCTTGGCCAGTAATTGGTTTTATACTTGGAGATCTGATGATAAAAGTGATTGTCTGTTCCAAAAAACTATTGAGCCCTTTAATTACATCATCAGCTTAATAATTAATGAATGCTTCCTGCTTTGGAAATAATATTGATATATATATCTATACATTTTTATTCATGTATGGAAGTCGTTTAGACAATTCTGGGTTACCGGAAGTTCGGTTCACTTACCAACTATTAGATAAGAACTTGCCAACTATTCTGAGGAGAGTCTGGGGCCCAAAAATGGGTAGTTTGGAAATATCTGGCTGAAAATGGCCGTTTAATTTTATCGCTGCTTCAATCGTTTTGTGACCATGTTAAGAAACCAGTTCGTATCTGACTGATTTGTAATTGCAGTGCATGAAGTAGAAATATAAGGAAACTCAGTTTATAGGAACTGATTTCTAGATGGTCTGACACTTTTGGGGTACAAAAACACTTTTACTTTGTTTGTCTTTGCAGCTTTGTTAAATCCATTGTGAACAACATATGTACAATAAATAATAACAAATGCTATACTATGTATGTCAGTCTTTGTAAGTTGTGTGTGTTGTGTCTGTCTGTCTGTCCGTCTGTCTCTGTGTGTGTGCAAAGACTGATCTGTCTGTCTATCTCTAGATACTATGTGGGTCCTGACCATCTGCCTGAAAGACTAACTGGCTGATGGACCCTATCTAGTATCGCAGAGATCCATTCTGACTGGCGCCAAACAGAGCAAACAACGATATTTTTTATTGATAAAAAGGAAGTGGTTGTAATCAGTGAGAAATGAAGAACGATAAACAGAATGAGTTAAAAGAACATTGAATACTCCCCCTAGTGTATACGTGCTCTTGAGCAACCAATTAATTTTCTTGCTAAGCCCCTGATGTCACAAGAAATGAGAAAAAGTAGTTTCATTGGCCGGCGCCAACAGCCCGCCCACATTTTACAGCCTTTACACATTTTAAAGTTCAGCAGCTCAAAGTGTGAAATCTAAAATTCAAAAGCGGAAAAGCGATATGGCGATACAACTTTTCCCAAGAGGCTTGTTTGTCTCGTTAAATGATACAAAAAAAAACATTTTAAAATTACCTTTTTCTCAAGAGCCAGAAAAATTGTAAGAAATCACGTAGCCAGGAAAATGGATCAGAACCCAAAATTAATAGCTTCCTTTATGGTAGGGACGAAAATAACTACATACCGGACGAGGTGACAGTATATCGCAATTTTGATGTTCTTGAATCAACTAGTTACTAGATCTGTAGATACGCTAATAAAATCATTCTCAAGAGAGATGACTTGCAGTACGTTTCGCCGAAAACACCAAGAATCCAAAATTCGCTATCGAGTATCGAAGCTTTACATGCGAGGAATCGGGCAAAGCCTTTCCTCAGTTTGAGTTTCGATAAAATCAAGCGAAATTCGAGCATTTTCACAAATTTATTTTAATTTCAGACCGCAAGAACAGTGACTATAAATGCAAGAATTATATTCACATCCATCACATCTTCCCGATTTCCTGACGTGAAAGATACGAACAATTTGAACCTTGGTTCCAAATTGAAAACAGTCCAAGTTTTAAAGTTTTATTTTATTTTATCAGTCTACCGCCATATGAACGGCGAGCGACATAGATAAACTTTGTTAACCTGTGGTTATGCATGCATCAAATCACTCATTCTTTGTTCAAATTTTGGTCAAAATCGGGAAAGTTTCTCAGTTGGAAAAGTGCGAGAATTTACACATTCTAGGACAAAGACCAGGATTTTCCGAAAATTAGGACCAAGACACCAGCTGGGCGAGTAGATTTCGAAATTAGTTTGACAGAAAAACTAACCATGACGGATAGGAAATTAATTTTAGTTTCCTGTGACACCCATAGAAACTGAAGACATTTGTGTGAACTGACTCTGCGGCCGTAAATATTTCCGCAAACATGATTTATGTGCGTCCCTGACTTCTGTTTATGACGGAAAGTGTTTCGGAAAAAGCAGTAAAGATTTTGTTTGTTTCACAAAAGCGTTACGGTTAATGTAACATCTCTCCCCGAGAATTTCCTGTTATTAGTTGTAATACAATTAGACCTGCTGCGAAAATCGACTGCCATGTAGTTTTTCCAGAAATATCAGCTTTATATCATATCATTCGGGATGGTAATGGACAAAATTACAAAGCATAGTAACGTGTTTACCCATTCTATAAATAATTTGTGTTGAACTATCTTTTATGTTTCTGTTCAAGTGCTTAACTTCCTAAAGTGAACACTAATGATATGTTAGTTTCTACTGAATTGACATGAAAACTGTACATATCTTGTCATTTGGCTACAGGGAAATCTAAGGCGGTGTTGATCAGTTCCTCGTGGTTGGTATATTCGAAATGCGAAAGTGTTTCGGATGGATCATTGACATTGATCATTAGATGTTTACACAAGCCGCGGCGACTTTGAAACGTTTTTTTCTTTCACTGAGATATCAAACGAGGCAAAATATAACAAGATTGACTACAGAAGGAGAGAAATGACACAAATTTAAGCCAAAAGCTGATTGTGGACATTTTCTGTCGAGACAGGAAAGGATTGAAGACTTAGTGTGCGTTTTTTTCGGTTGTAACGCCACATATACCACGTAGAAACGGGGTACGCCTCGACGCTTTTCAAGAGCAATCCTGAATAAAGAATACAAAAGAGCACGCGTTGCCAACACGAAAGCATTCTTGTCAATAGAATATACTATTATCTTACAACTCTTTGGCAATGATGTGTTCAATTCCTAACTACTAAACTGTTCGTTTAGGCTGTGAATTGTAAGAACTGAGCAATGAAGGAATCTCGTCCCACGGCTTGTCTCATGAACACTAGTTTAGTAGTTAAACTCAGCACGAAATGCTCTCTATAAATCTTTGTTTCTTAATTTTACTGAAGTATCATTGCCCATATAATAAGGGAATCTAAATAGATGAGATTAAAATAAGCCTCGTGAAGTTTGAATACACTGCGCTCTGAGTTTCAGTTTCTGTTCAACATTGTTACTACATCTGTCTACTTAGTAGAATTGTAAATAAATGGCAGAAACAAAATGTTTATCGAGTTTGACCATTCAACAAAGATTCTCAACAATGTTGCAAGCATATTACCAAAATCTGTCTAACAAACTAGGAAAGAATAACAAGAGAATTATTTGGAGATGGCCTTACCTCGCTGAACGGCACCAGAGATAAGAAAATAACAAAGAAGAGCAATTGCGGCGGTCGCGATGATTGCAAATGTGAGAAACATTAAACGGCCGCGAAGGCAAAGTCTTGGCTTGCTATACTCTGGGCTCATAGTAACTTTCTCTTGAACTATCATTTCTGCGATCAGTTCTGCGTTATGTGAGTCCACGAACTCTGACCCAACGAGGCTCTCCGAGGTGGCGAAAACGAAAATACCGAAAGACAAAGAAAGGGAAATGAATTAAATTCTTGCATACGTAACAACGCACGTCATAACCCAAACGATTATAGGGCAGAAAAACTGCTCTGGGAAATCTCAGTTCACTAATCCAAGCTTTCAAAGGTTTCCTGAAGCTAGCAAACGCTAAGTGAAAGCGAGGCGCAATTTCTTTTGTATTTATATTCTCTGTGAATTCGAAAACGTGGGTTTGCGGTTCGCCATGATAAGATATTTCAACATGACAGGTTCGACTCGGGCCCGCAGTGTGCAGATTTCACACGTTACTAATGGATTTTCATTTAGCTCAAATTTACTATTGAATATGATAAATTGAAAATTAAGCTGTAGAGAAACAAAAGGTGCGAACTGTCAAAGGTAGAAGTGGCAAAAAGCATATTTTACAATCGAAATGAAATGAACGCACAGGGAAGACTTATAGACTGTTTATTTTAAAAACTATTGCCGTACTAGAATTTGTGATCACTCTAATGAAAGATATTACACAGTTCTTTAGGTTCCTACGTATTTTATGTTCTGCTGGCTATTATCATTTTGTATATGCATTTGAAGCGAAAAAAAAATAGGTCAAGATTCGCCGAAACTTGTTTTGATTCCACAGATGTCCAAATTGGTGACCGAATGCTCAAATTACATTGACTTCTCTCTCATCCCCAGAACGCCAGATCATATATCATTCGTTTAAAAGTTTCTAATCGTCTCGATCAAAAACACTAACTAGGATAAATGACAGAATCTGGACATTTTTATGGATTTCGTTTGAATGCCGAGTACGTTTCACGATATGAATTAGATTCTTTTTGAACATGTTATCACAACATGAACATAACAGGGGCCAATGTTTGATCACGTGGGTAAGTATTTTAAAAGAGCGAGGCCGTCCGAGCAATGACATAATTATTGTAATTTAGCATAATCGGATCATTGTTCCTTCCGAACCGCCTCAACACAATCCTGTTTCGACTGTTAATCGAAGTTTAGTATGTCGCTGCCATTGGATTGATTTATGGCTTCATGCTTTGCTTAAAGAGTTCGATTTGGTCGTGAATGGCTTCCGCTGAGACCGATAAGAGAACAAATTATGGACCGGTTCTTACATAAAGACTCTATAAAGTGTGAGTGATTTCTAAGGCGATGCTTTGCGGGAACAATTGTATAAAATCTTAACTGGCCCACAAACTATGCAAACCGAGTGAATATGGCTTTTGAAAATACTGGATATGAAATAAAGGGAAAACTGGAAGGGGACTGGGCGCAAGACTTCTGTAACTGATAAGTTGATAGTCAGGCTGATAGTATATAGTAGTTAGTATAAACAAGCCCTACATAAGCTAAAAAGTCATTCTCCTTCTGCTTCACTGAATCAGTTAGTTCCTGCCGTGAACAACACACTAAATTGGAATCAGTAAAGCTCGAGCAAACACCATGTTGTGTTACTTTATGATACGACTGCGAAACAAACAGTTAAGTCTAAGGTTCTACTTTGCAATTTCCTGAGCGGAAACTGGAAAATGCTCAGAACTCCATAATTTTCTCTGTACAGCGCGCAAGACAAGACTAGATATTCAAATTTCAGGAAAAAGTATCGTTTTTGAATATAGTATCTTTTGTATTGTCTATAGAGGAATGACGAGTACACTGTCTAGACTTTTATAGTGGCATAAAACCAGTTCTGCCGCTGACTGCGGGTCTAAATTTGAATCTGTCTCGGACTTTACAAAAAATAGTATAAAACGCAAGAACGGCAGTGATAAATGCAGACTGGCGCCTGAATATCAAAAGTTTGTACTCTGAAAATAAAAAGGGGGTTATCACTTGCTTGTCAACACCAACAGGAATGAAATGAGATTTAAAAATAGCAACAATACAAAAGAATTATTCAAACAGCTTCACATCCATTTGGAGTTGAATTATTTATATCACTGATTGATATAGTTAGCACATCTAAATTGGCTTTAGTCTCCATTTCTGAATTCGACGTCTTGCTATTTCAGATACATTAATTTGTTATAAAATAATATTTTGAAAGAGCAAAAATCAGTTGCAGGAAATGTAATTCGTAGATAAGTTTGTATTT
>JANVCH010095197.1:0-14655 GCA_025505405.1 Epizoanthus rinbou | reverse complement strand
TCCTATAACCTCTAAGCAATAAAATGATTATACCGAATAATGAATTAGGGTGAGCTGAAAACTAGTAGTTCTGTTTCATATACCGTAGTTCTAAAAAGGAATACTGATCAGTTCAACAAGCCAAAGTTTTTATTCCATGTATTCTTATTCCGAAATACTGTCAATCAAACATGCCCTTAGTGCATTGAAGTCGAACCTTTTCTTAGTTTTAATTGAGTTGTCAATGACGTTCCACGTTTTGGGACCAAATAACCTTTAGTTACATTAACTTTTCTGTAATTTGTATACATACCTAAGGATATGGAGCTATGATTTGGAGGCTAGCCTAGTCTTGTAAGAGTGAATTTTGTTCAGTGTGGTGACAAATGTATTAAACACAGGTGGAAGTACATGTATGTGTTGTAGAATTAATCCATAAAACAAGCAGTTTTGAGTTGAACTATGTCCAATAATTTTAAGATCTTTAACTGGTAAAACAGTGGATTAGTAGTTTTAGTTATCACATTTGGAAAATGCGATCATTGTTAGTGCTCATTATTTTCTCAAAGATCCTAATTGGTTTTATATTGATGACATATGATTGGCCAGTACACATACAAGCACCCCATGTGTACATGTATCAGGATTTAAGGGTACATGTACATCAAAGAGTAATAAAGCTGATATTGGGTTATTAATATTCACAAAATGACGGAGTTTTGATAATAAAACTCTTAGAAATCGTTTTGGAAATATGTTCTTTCCATTTTAAATGACAACCAAACATTCTCAAAATAAATATTTGCTACTGTCAACTTATTCAATAGGGTTACCAAAATGAAATGAATATTAATGAACAAAAAGCCATTTCTAAACTGAAAGAAATAATTATAATCAGTTTAGTATTCATTTAGTATTATCAGTAATTTTTTATCCTACTTTTAACATTTCTGAATGTATTTTATGCTACATACATGTATATTTGAACAATATAAAACAGCTGTGAGTGTCTATAGATACAGACATACATGTACTGGAAGTTGTACACTTTACAGCACCAGAGAAGTTTAGAGGCAAAACTGAGTGTTTCGCTTGCATCTAAGGTGCTGTACAGCTTTTTGTATGTTTATATCACAGTTTATATACAGACAGCAGTTGTTTTGTATTGCTTTTATAATACAGAAATAAGCCAAATATAAAAACAAGTGTCTCTATCCTCTGATATAAACACTCCTTTTGTCTTCTATTAGCCAATCAGAGTGCATGTGTATGTGCCTATTGTTTTTTAAATTTATTATACAACATGTACATATTTAAGTATTTAGATTTTATATAATTATTTGTAATTTCGTAGTCTTTTACATCCTTTGTAATTATGGCTGCAAAATTGGATTAAATTTTAATAAACATAATTATTATGAATCTTATTATAATTATTATTATGTATACATTTATAAGGTAAAATGTTTTAAAAAGTTTAAAATGTTATTACTAGGAAACAAATGTTTTCAGTCTATATGACCATCTTCAGGTATATATTTTTAAAATAACTTGGCGAAGATAACTATTACTATTAAGTACCATTATTGTTATTATTATTATTATTGTTATTGTTATTTTTAATTGTATTATGATCATCATTGTTTTTAATAATGAACCAATTTGTGTTGTCCCTTAACAGTTTGTTCAGTGTAGGCTTAGTCACTAGGTACTATGATACATGTACTTGTCAAATTTACAATTTTCATAGTTCTGTAGCAGTCAGACGTGTTTGCTTTACTGTATTTCCTGTTTTGATTGGTCTTGGATACACAGCAGACAAATCATGCAGTCCTTTGGTAGCTGTACTACTGTAACTGTAGATTCTGTCAAAAGTGTAGCTGAGGTGCAGCTACATGTATCTGCCAATTTAAACAAACTTATCTTGTTTCCTGCCATTTCGTCTCATCATCTGCCAGGTGGTTAATTAACGATAATTAAATACTGTTTGTTTGAAATATGGATACATCTGTATCTGTACTATTGTACCTGATTCTGCCTTGCTGTCAACCGGTGTTGACATTGCAACTAATCCTGGGCCACCTAACTCTTGCAAAAGTGGTGTTCAAAAGGCTAGTGGAAACTGATGCTCGGCTACTGCTGCAAACTTGCTCAAGTGTGGTCTTATAAATATTCACTCTCTACAGAACAAACATGCCAAGTTTTGATTGCTGTTCTCTTCTAACGAAAACAGGATGCAACGCACAATGGAATGCAATATTCTAAACCGGAAACTAAAACAGAAGGTTTTAACTACTTTTTCTATATTTTTATTCACACCTCATTGATAACGATCCTATTCATACACGAGAGAACATAACAGGATCAACATTATAGGATATATCGGTCTCTAGTAGAAGTTACTGACCTACAGTGTTATAATGCCAGCTTAATACTAACAAGGTACATGGTCCTAATGGAATTCCTGCTACATGTAGTAACAATATTCTGATGTGACATCATTGGCTCCTTCACTATGCCATCTTTTCAACAAATCGCTCAGCCTTGATTTGCTTCCATCTCAGTTGACACTTGCTTACCTACATGTAGTACTCATTCACAAGAAAGGTGACAAGGAATTGATATGTGTATCTAACCAGTGCCTAGATCATTTCTCTGTGTACTTCGGCTCCCAAGATATTGGAATGGTGCGTGTACAAACATCCTGTTATTCACCTCTCGTCTGTCTTGTAAGATATTGATGCACAGCAAGGTTTTATGAAGGAAGATCAGCTGCTACACAACTTTTGTGCTTTCTGGATGAGATTGGAGTGGCACTTGACAAGAGGCCTCAGACTTTGACAGTGTCAACCACAGCTTGCAATAATGGTGTCGATGGTAATGGTGGCTTTCTAGCTACATGTACCTGACAAACAGAACCCAATAGACTATAGCTGGGCGCACACTTTCCAAACCTCTTCCTGTGTTGTCTGGGGTACCTGACAAGGGTCAATCCTGGCCGCAATCAAGCTACAGACAGAAATTGCCCTTTTATACTGCTGGAGTCTTGAATGGCAACTAAATTTCAGTGTTCTGAGATGTGAGTGACTCTCAGTGACCAGAGAAAGGAATCTTGTGCAACACACCTACAGGTATAAGTTACATGTAGGTGATCATCCTTTGAACAGTTTCAATTGTCAGAAGATGCTTGTCTGCACGGTTAATAAGAGTGCCACATGGAAACAACATGATCATTGACTTATGGTCAATGAGCTTTTGCCTACTCAGCCCCTATCCTTTTGAACTCGTTACCGGAATTCATTAAATCTAGTACTCAGTGTACTGCAGCCTTCAAATCAGCCCTCAAGACGTACCTGTTCAAGAAACATCAGTTTTAACAATATCATTGCTTTTAATTTATTCATGTCATTTTTAACATTATTTTTAGCAAATCCTAATATATATTAGTTTCAATCTTTTGTAAGCACATTTAAATGCGCAAATAAGAATATTTTATTATAATTATTGTTAAATGTTGGGTCTCCTTAATGGAACACTGATAATAATAACTTCTCTATTCGAACCAGAATACTTTTCCATCAAAACAATTTGTGCTATGGAGAGTGTTCAGAAGAGGGCAATGAATTACACCTTGGGTATCCCCCACCATACTCTACCTTAAAGGAAATGACTGGTAAAGACCAACCTTCTCCCCCTCTGTTACTGGCATGATATTAAGGACTTGTTGTTTCTGTACAGTTGTGTTAATAGTAGATACGACACTGGCCTGGAGAACTACTTTTATGCCCTACAACATACTTTTCTATTCACTCCTTAAGAGATGTATGTAGCTGCCAATAATTTTATAATTTGTTGCTGGATTGTTAGGCTTTCTGTGTGTTATGCAGGCAGGCGGGCAAAAGGTGGGAGATTGTGTTGGTGTGAATTATAGGGTGGGAAAGATGTTCAAATGTGCATTACAGAATGACAGAGATCGAACTGAAATCATCAAAGGTGCTGCAGGCTGCCGTTATATAGTTCATACATTATCTCAATATACAGTAACTTATAGAGTAAAGAAGATGTGACAGACCACAACACTGGCATTAGCCTACTCTTATTGACAAGTGTGTGGGTTCTTATAACTCCCCTGATATAACAACAACAACAACAACAACAACAACAACAACAACAACAGAATGTCAAGAGACAAGACCAATGGTTTAATGTCCCTGTCCATAGATGGTGTAACGAAAGAAAGTTACACAAATTCAACTCTTGGCAAGGATCTTCTGGTTGGGAGTCAGAGATCTCACTGACTGTGTAAATTTGTTTCAACAGAATCCAGTAAGGAAAAAATGCTGAAATTGGCATTTGCACTGGCAGAGCGCACATCCAGTGCCATGAGAGATTATGCTTCTACTGGTGATGTGCGTTATCTGCTGGCTGTTCAGCGGCAGTTGACAGCAGTGCAGGATGATAACGGAGACAGGTAAGTGCACGACAGTGTTCGGTGACATGCAGCTTACATTTACACTAATCTGTTTTGACACCTCTCATACTCCTAAGGCAATACTGTCATGCACACATAAAAGCCAAAAACACTTCCTCAACAGCACTCTAGATAGAAAAATGCGAATACCCCCAAAAATGTGTCATTCATTAATGACTTTGCATATTAATAACACTGTAAAAAAATTATCGAAATATTTTGGATTGTTTTAAAACAATATCCCCAAATTATATTCTGTTTGATACATTTTTTAATCCTAGTGGTGGATATATTTTACTCAATTTGACAAAAACGTATTGCCCCACCCTCGGGCATTTGACAAAATTTTCAGGTTTGAGTTCAAATCCCTGCAGCTTTTCAGCCCCCCCCCCCCTCTCTGCCAGTCCTAGGATTAACATTGATGGGCGCATAACTCACAGGAGAAGGAGTTTGATAATCAACAAATGAAGCTTTTGATTGGCAAGAGGCATTGAAGGCATGTTCAGCTCGGATTTCAAATTTGATTGCCATAGTTTGGAAAATAAATTAGTTTAATCGAGACCAAGTGTCTTGACAGTTGGGAAATCAGTTGACAAACACTGATCTAAACATTGTTTTTGTAGTGCATTGCACTTGTCGATCATTGGCTGCCAGGTGGAAGTTATTGAGAGTCTGTTATCTGTTATGACTGGCCTTCCACAGACATTGGTTAATGAATATAACTACCTTAGACAGGTAAGACACTCCAGTGGTTAATGAATATAACTACCTTAGACAGGTAAGACACTCCAGTGGCTTCACTTTATTTACAACAGTATCGTTGTGAAATATATTAAGGTTGCTATTACCAGCAGTTACCAAACTTTGCAAGTTCTGCAAGTTAATAAAAACAATGTTGCCAAGTAATTTATTAAGCACTGTTAGGTAAAATGTAATAGTTTTTGTCAATACTCTTTGGTAGGGTAAGTGTGTTATTTTCCAGTTTTCTGTATCATTCACTTTAGCAAATGGTTTACTTGTGTATTCTGACAGCTTTCTAACAGTTATTAGTTGATGAAGGTAGAATAGCTCTTCAACATATTTACAATTACTTTTATAATTGTGGTTTCCATAGAAACTCTACAGGACCTCAAATGCACCCTGTTTTAACATTCAAGAGTATGATTTCAGTGTTTTTCACTTTCAGGGGGAAATTTCATACAATGCTTACAGTGTACTTTGTTCAAATCAATCTGACAATATTTGTACCTATGTACAGGTCTTCTATTTTTCTTATTGTAAAGCCTAGTGCTATGGATTTATCAGAATATGAGACTGCATTCCTCTCATCGGTTTACCGGTTCTTCAGCTTATTGACTGTTTCATTTGTTTTAAATACAAGTTGATTTTACAGTGTTGTTATTGTGCTTTAGATTTGAAAAAGTTCAAAGATGGCTATAAACCTAAAAAGGAATGTAATAAAAATATCAGTTTCACTTGTCTTGAAAACACAAGTTTTTCTTCTGTACTATTATATAAAAAGAAGAAAAACATGACTTTTTATATCACTAGTGTCTGAAGAACGACTAAAATGAGTTTTGAAAAAACAATAAATAAAATACACTAGATCCCAAACACGTTCTGGATTCAGGTAAATGCTGGGTTGTCTGAGCAGGATTAATTTTAAATAGAACCGGGAGATTTTAAATATGGAGTAATATGTGGCCATGTCTTTAATTGGTGTTACCAATACATATCATAATTTATTGAACACTATTAAGTAATTATGCCATTCATTCACAGACACCCCTGCACTTGGCAGCTATTACCAAACAACCACATGCAATAGAAATGTTACTTAAGGCAAAAGCTGACCCAACTCTGAGGGATCGTCATGGCAATACCCCAGCTCATGTAGCTTGTTCCCATGGAGATGTAGCATCTCTGAATGTACTGGTAAACCGTGAGCTACGACAGAAACAAGGAACACTTCCAGAACTGAACATGCAGAACTATAATGGTTAGTCTACTACTTGTACAATGTACCAACTTAAAGACATACATGTAATCACTTGAGATGAATATCAAATGAAAGGAAACATTATTTAGCAAGATTGCTTAGGAGTCACATGCATGTAATGGCATTCTCTGTGTTTCAGGATTCACTCCGGTTCATCTTGCTGTCCTGGCTGGGAGCAAAGCAATTTTGAAAATTCTTAATTCTGCTGGAGCTAACATGAATGCCCAGGTAAGTGTTCACTTTAGATGCTGTACATCAGGAGCCACAGAGCCAGGGGGCTGTGGGGGCCTCAGCCCCTCCCCCCTCCCAATAATTTTGCTATACGTAAATCAGTTAACAATTTGTCTACGGTGGGTTGACATTCAACTGGAAGTACATGATTGACGATTTTCTTGGGTTTTACAACATACCCAACTTTCAGTCAAATGCAATAATTTTAAATGTTATTTTATCAGGATCGTTAAGAGGGTTATATATAGGAAGCAGGCAAAACAAACAAAACTGGCACTTCCAGTAATCGGCGAGTTGACATCAAACATAATCTTTGCACTTTGGGCATTTTCAACAACAGCACCCTGTTCACTTTATGGGATGTGCAACTGCAGGCTATTGGGGCTTGTACTGACCTTAATGATTTTAAAAAGTGAAATTAATATTATAATTATTTGTTTTTGTATAAAACACATAAAATTGTAAATTTTATTTTTTTATCATGTAAATTTGTAAATTGTAAATATTGTAGATTTTTCTTAGAAAATATTGTTGTAAATTGTACAGTGCCATTGGGCAGCATTATAAATTCCTGAAACTAGAAACTAGAAATTGGTTATATACGCCAGTTTTACACATCAATTTTGGAATCAAAATAAAACCACTAAAATGGTCTCAATCCCGCATCCTGTTCAAACTTAAAATCCAGAATCCTTCTTTCGTTTCTCAACAAATCCCAAATCCTGTCGTCAAAGTAAGGCCAATCCCACATCCCAAAAAAACCTACTGTGGACCCTCTAAGTACCCATATGCTAACATATGCTGCAATATCGTATCAGGATGGGACAGCTGGACGCACACCACTGCATCATGCTGTAGAAATTAACAATCTCGCCATTGCTGGATTTTTAATTCTTGAGGTATGTAGAAAATCATATAGCACAAAGTTTGTGGGGAAGCACTTGGCCAAACATGAGCTGCTCATTTTACGATTTTCTTGGGTGTGGGAAATATTTGATTATCCAGTTTGTTTTGATTATTTGTAAGTGAGTACCATGTTCAGAGGAGGTAATCCTTTCAGTTTATTAGTTGCTGCAGTGTAAACTATCTAACCAAGGCCACCCAAGGAAATGAGATTATTCAGTCACATACATGTACTAGCTGATATAAAACCAATGATTTTGCTACAAATCTCTGTTGGTCATAGCATAGGCCTTGTTTTGTCTCGTTCACAAAATTGATATTCTAAATGTTGGAATTGGCATTTGCAGATAGAGAAACACTGACAGCAGAACATGTGATATGTACATGTAACTGAATCAAACTGAACGATATTATATTTTTTTAGAAGAACAGCCATGGTTACCTACAACACTGCACTACGAATATTGTGTGAGCCACAGTTTGGTTTTACAAATTTGGCTGCAGGCTAGAGTGTTGCTCATGAACACAGCATTGAATTGTAGTAGGATTTGAAGCTTGCACTGTCTTCTTACTAACAAGCAAATCACCTAATATTTGATTATTTATCAAGAAATTGGTTAATTGATTTGCTCTGTCAAGTTCTCCGAGATTCTGTCAGTGTTGCAGTATTTCTTCTTGTCTTGACCTGTCATTCTCTTATACGCCTCAACTTCATTGCTGGATAAACAATTCTGTGCCGCGTTCATGACGCCAAGCAGTATTACCATATTTCCATAGTGCCAGATATCAGCTAGTAGGCTCATTGATGATATTAGTGTATGTTGGTTAATTATTTGTGGTTTATTTTCTCAATAGTCTGGCTGTGATATCGATATCCAGACATATGATGGTAATAGCCCTCTGCACGTTGCCGCAGGGCACGGTCTCAAGGGACAGACAGCTTTACTGGTGGCTGCAGGGGCTGACACTACCCTGGAGAACAATGAAGAAGACACACCCTTGAAACTGGCCAATGTGGCTGAGGTGGGTATCACAACTGTCAGTTTGACAGTTAAATAAAACAGTAACATGAATATGTGTTAAGGTCGTGACACACAATGTAATATTACATGCAATATTGCACGCAATGTGGTACTCCCTGCAACACATTGTGTGCAATAATTCAAGGAATTAACAATCCCGGTGACCATTTTCTTCTTTTGCTGGGAAGTTTTGTTTTTGTCGTCAGCGATAAAAAGATGTTGTGATTAGTGGCCACATGGTGAATTGTTGTGCGCAATGTTGCAAAAATAGGATCGGATTCTACTTCTGCAGTATTGCACGGAACATGATTATTGCAAAGGGTGCCACATGATACAATTTTTCCATTGTACGCAATATTGCATGCAATGTTGCATCGTGTGTCAGGACTTTTAGAAGGTGGACTTGGCATTTAAGCCTTTTGTAAGATATGCATGGAGGCTATTATATGATATCAGTATGACACTTATTTGTCATGTTTTGGTTATAAGGTCAGTAGAACAAGATGCAGAATTGAACAAATCATTTGCAAATGTTTGTTTGTATCGGTTTCATGATCGTGTTTGTGTTTGTGTTGTGTTTAGGTGGAAGAAATCCTGGATGATGATGCCGAAACAGAAGGCACTTCTGAGGAAGGTAATGGTAAGCCTTACAGTCTTTGTTACTGGCTGTGGTACACCTCTGCAGTGAGAGTTGTCTTACACCTTAAGCCTTACAGTCTTTGTTACTGGCTGTGGTACACCTATGCAGTGAGAGTTGTCTTACACCTTAAGCCTTACAGTCTTTGTTACTGGCTGTGGTACACCTATGCAATGAGAGTTGTCTTACACCTTAAGCCTTACAGTCTTTGTTACTGGCTGTGGTACACCTATGCAATGAGAGTTGTCTGATCAGAAACTAATAAACTCTTCCTCTATTTTAGAGGTTATCTGGCCAGGACCAATTGGGGATGGTAAGGAATCAGTACTTGTACTCTACGTTATTTGCACTTATTATTGCCTATTATTGCACACACTTGGAGTTCTTGAGTGAGTCAACTGTTAGCTCAGTAACATATGGCGAGAGGGCTTTCACCTCTGTTGCCCTTCACCCGTATGGAATAAACTGACCTTTGAACTCCGAAAGAGTCCTTCAGTATCCTTTCTCAAGAAAAAAAACGTTTTTTTAAAATTTGATATTTTACTTTATCATACTTTTAACGTTTATTATATGTTAATATATACGTAAGGAACCTACTAATGGCAATTTTGATGACTGTACTAAACGACATTTGAAAGAATTGCAAGAATCAGGTGGGGATTTAGATGAATTAGAAGAGATCCAGTGGGAGGAAATTCAAGTGAACCAATACTGGAGTAACGCAATGGCCTGTAAACCAGGTTTTTGTTGGTGTGCACTTCTCTTACAGAGTGAGGGGTAAATTTCCCTTTATAAAATTCACAAGAACATCTTTTTTCAAATCTCAATTTTTGTTATTTTTAGATATGAAACTTAGAATGCATGAAAATATAAGAACGTTGCCAAGTCTTTCCCCTGTGACAGTAACAGTCATGCGCAGATAAAAAGTTGGGAGCATCATCAAGCATCAAGACTTCTTTTCTCTTTTTTTTATCTAACACTTTTTGCTGCTATTATTATTATTACCTTATTATTGCTCTTGTTTTATCTTGACTCAGTAATTGAGTGGGGAATGAAAGAATACTTTTATTTCAATTTCATTTCAATTTCATTTCCATTTTCCCTCACTTTTTCGTTACTTCTTTCTGTGTTGCACAGATTTTGTTTTTTCTGGTCTTTCCTGCCTTCCCTCCCAACAAAATCAAATGGTTGACACGTAACAACTTATGTTTATGTGTTGTATGCGTTATCAGGTGACATGGAGAAGCTGGACGACTTCGTTAGGCTGCAAATTTCAAGTAAACTGGATCCAGTCCACCCTGGTGGAGCAGACTGGAAAGCGTTGGCGCAGAGACTGGGGCTGGGCGTACTGACAGAGCCTATTTCACTGTCTCCTAAACCAACTCTGCAAGTATTGGCACAATTTGAGGTATGGAATTTTGAAATAAATGCTTAGTAATTTATTTATTTTAGAAGACAGGTAAACTAGCTGAGAATATGCTTTAAGAAAATACTTGTCAGGATTGAACGTTAGGTAGAAAATGCTACGTGTAAATTGAACTAAGACATGTGTGACTTTTGTACAGGGCGCCGGAGGCTCTATTGCTACTCTGCAACGTGCACTTGGAGACATGGGCCGAAATGATGTTGTTCAATTATTTGAGGAAGTGAAGGAAAATTCGAAACTGAATTCGAAAACGTTTTCGACAACAAATTCCTCAACAATACAGCAGGGGCCTGGGCCTAAGGAAGGAAAAGCTGTTAAAGTGGAAACGTTATGCGCCAGTGACTCGGGATTTGGTTCACAGTCAGCTTCTGCCAGCGTGTCCTATGGTATGCACACTATAGTATGATCTTCTGTGCGTGTGCGCGCGTGTGTGTGTGCGTGCGTGCGTGCGCGTGTGTGTGTGTGTGCGTGCGTGCGTGCGTGCGTGCCTGTGTGTGCGTGCGTGTGTGTGCGTGCGTGCGTGCGTGCCTGTGCGTGCGTGCGTGTGTGTGTGTGTGTGTGCGTGCGTGCGTGCGTGCCTGTGTGTGCGTGCGTGTGTGTGTGTGTGTGTGCGTGCGTGTGTGTGTGTGTGTGCGTGCGTGCCTGTGCGTGCGTGTGCGTGTGTGTGTGTGTGTGTGTGTGTGCGTGCGTGCGCGCGCGGTTGTGCGCGTATGTAATGCATTGTTGGGTGCTTGTATGTGTTTGCGTGGGCCAATATGTATCCATGAATTAACGAACTTCTCTTTTATAAGTTGAACTTTTTGAATTTTTTAACTCGGTTTAAACTTCTATAAAACTTAAACTCTGAAAAATTAACGGAAAAAACGGATTTTACACGAAGAATATGGAGTACTTTCGACAGCCTTACAAAATTGCAATTGTTTCGTGTCCGTTGATGCAAACAGTGCTTTGGAATACAAAATAGTCAAAATCTTGTCGCAGTATCGATTCTTAGAACAAACAAATGCACAGCACAGTTTTACTGATCCGGCAGTGTATACTCCGATGTAAAGTTTGCAGCAGACAATCGCTGTATGCTATGACGTGACATGCGCGTAGCATGATAACTGAGAAGCCGAGGGGACGTACAATCCCCCCTCCCTCCGTCAATAATTTGTACGGGGTTGAATAATTTATAGTAAGATATAGCCTAAATGGTAGGTAAACAGGCCAATGATGTTTGTCTTGCCACGGGTTTGCCCGTGAACATAAAATGCGGGTTATTCAACTTTTTAGCCTCTCAATCTCCATCTTAAGGTTTTGGCGCTGTTTATAACCCAGCTGTTAACTAATGATAGGTTTCCTTTCACAGAGGATACAAAACTGCTCGCTGAGTCTGCTAAGATTGCGTCGCGAAGTACCCCAACATACCCTCCTGGCATGACTGGGTTGGACACCAGACAACGCGGTCAGCGGACACACCAAATTAGACACCCCTGTGCCCATTGACGACGAGACCTGGTGACTAGTGTATAGCGAGATATACTATAGAGACACGCCTATGATATAATTAGAGGTTAAAACACTCTTGCGCGTTCTTTTGTCGGCGAATACATGAATGAGTTCAATGTATAGTGAACGAGGAATTTCGAATACTGCACGAGTTCATTTATTCGCCAACAAAGCACAAGCAAGAGTGCTTCAACATAATTAATATTCAAGTTGAATTCGCTGCAAGATACTAAAACAAAACAACCAGACACAAAACATGCGTCTAATTCAACTCGGGAAAGCCGAATTTCGTTCATTACTGAACTCGGTTGAACCGAAGTGAAAGCAACTAAAGTTGTCGAGGGAAATAAAGCCATCCGTGTCCCCGTTTGTCTGTTACAACTATTTCCATGTGATAAAAGAATTAACGCACGGCTTTTCAGTGCGTTGAACATTTTATCAGATTGTTTTCGCCGTCAGTTGTCACGAGGTACAGTATGACCACGTGGTACAAATAGACCAATCAGAATCGAAATATTAGTACAGCGTACGAAACTTGAATATTAGTATGTTATAAAATAGGGTAGATATAACGCGTGCTGTGATAGGCTAACATTTGGCAAACAAGAGTGTTTATATCAGGAGAAAGACACTCATTTTAAGCTTCGTCTTATTCCCATTTCATAAATGCAATTGACCATAATAAAAAAGATGGCGGCTATACATTTAACCACAATACCTTGCGAACCTAACACAGCAAATAGGCA
This sequence comes from Epizoanthus rinbou, assembly GCA_025505405.1. Classification (NCBI taxonomy): domain Eukaryota; kingdom Metazoa; phylum Cnidaria; class Anthozoa; order Zoantharia; family Epizoanthidae; genus Epizoanthus; species Epizoanthus rinbou. The sequence goes on along the minus strand of JANVCH010095197.1, from coordinate 1,750 downwards.
CATAGAAAGCCATATATTTTTGGGAAATTGTTCTCTGTGCTAAAAACATTGTGAATGCTAGGTTTGAAGTTTCAAGGACTTTTCAGTGCATTTTTATGAGTGTTTTTAGGGATTTCGTGCGCTAAGCATTATGGGTAAATGTACCGGTCGCCATCTTTTTTATTATGGTCAATTTGCAACGGCTGCTCGTGTCGAGAAACTGATATAAACACGCGAGAGGTTATGCTACATGTACCGACTTCCTTTTATTTGAATAGAAGTAGTTATGTATAAAATAATGCGAGATGATATAGATAGTGTAAAATAATATAGTTGAAGGCGTCAAAGTACGAACCGACCCAGCCGATAGTGCAAAGTCGGTTGTAAAGACGATGTCTTGATACTCCAAACACTGTGATAATAACTTTATTAACTCTCCCGGGGTTTTTCTAGTGCAATAAACTAGGGTACATCTAGTGCAAGAAACCTGCTACTGAGGTTTGAACTGTACAGCCTATTGTATCGCACTTCCTGCAGTTGGCGCAGGTTTTGTGCTTTTAATTAAATACAGTCTCAATGGCGCTTGGCGCTCAAACGTTCGGGCCGTCAACCTTCGTCGGGAATTGCTCACATGATTCGTACGGCATCAGTGACAAATAATAATCCATATATGGTGACTGCGGCCCCAAATGAACGCCGGTATATTTTAAAAACTGTAACGTTAATCACGTGACTCCTGCCATAGCACCGTGCTGTGATTTGCCCTGATAGTTAGCGTAAGATATGGTTATATTAATAATATTTTCAATCGGTAAATATATAGTGTGTTTGATGCTACTTGTTGATATCACTGTTGGGCTTGTTCAAAACAGTCTTGCCGCTTTTTTTTCTAGTAAATACGATATGGTTTTATCCGCTCAGTTTAGTGTTCTTAATTTTCGATATATTTTATACAAAATAGCATTCCAAGACATAATCAAAAATTGAATACGCGTGAAGCCTTAGACTCGGTGTATACACGCTGTCGTGGGATGATCCGGCCAACCCAGTGGACTAACTGGGAGAAACGGCAGGAAATCACGCCTTGTATATGTTGCCTGTTACTATATATTTTTAAACATATTATTGACGTGCACAGTGTTTCGTCTATCAAAGATCTGTTCAAAGTGTTCCGAAAGTATTCTTGGTTTGCATGTGACGCTATAGCCGCCATGTTGGTGTACAATAACAATAGAGTTGTAATTTCTTTCTTTTTCTGTACACCGTCATGGCTGCCTTACCCTTTGTCAATTGACTCTCTGGAATCTCTGGGGATTAAGTGAAAACCGTCGATACCACATGACGAAACTAAAGACTGTTTGCCAAATTCGATGCAACACGTCACTGACAGTCGTAAGCTGTACATAAAGACAGAACATGTTATATCCATGATGTTCTGAATTATCGAATTAAACTAAAAGAAAACATATTCGACAATACTGTATGTCAGTCTTGACTTAATTCTTATTACTAACCAAATCCTAAACGTTTTACTTTTCGTGCCACTCGTAAAGCCCCCCCCCCCTGGTTTGTAAGCCCACCAAAACCTACGAGCAAGTGATAAGTGCAGGGTTCATAACCACAGGCTTTTTAAGAGCGGTTTCGTGTATTGTTTGTTCATTAAGTCGTTGGATGTGTATAAACATTAAATAATATATATAAAAATGTTTTCTGGAACTACTTTAAAACAAGAGCGAGAGTTATCCTAGACTGTAAAACAGCCCCTTTCTTT
>JANVCH010095086.1:0-14659 GCA_025505405.1 Epizoanthus rinbou | reverse complement strand
GGTCAAAACCTGCTTTGACAATGCAATGACAATGCAAATGACAATGAGCTTTTGACAGTGAAGCGAAATCGTCTCTAGTAGTCCATTCTGGCTGAAGGTAAAAAAACTTCAATCATTCCCAGAGAAATAAGCACATTTATATCCAGGTACCAGCAATTGCTAGCACAGACATATAAGTCAATTGGTCAAAAGCAAAACCCTCTACTGCCACAATTACCTTCCCTCACAAATAAGTACAAATTAGAGGGGTGTCAGATAGATCTAGAGATTTTGAAAGGGGTGCACCATTTCAAGTAAGAGTTGAAGAAAAAGTAGTGCGAATGTAGGGAGTCAGGGGGGGCATGTCCCCCCAGAAAATGTTTGAAATTAGGGTCTCTAAAAATAGCATTTCCTGAACTTTCAGCACATATTTCATTACATTTAAATTTATTAGAAAGTAATGCCTCTCAAATATTAAAACAAATTGGACTGAAAAAAAAGGGGGGACCCGGCCCCCAGTGCCCCCCCCCTAGATCTGCTACTGAATTACCAGCAGCAAACACATGATGCTTGTTGTTAATCATTGCAGCTGGGTTGGGCTGAGTTGCAAGAGTGACAGCTCACAAGGTTGAACCGAAAGCATTACAAGGTGCTGCTATATGGCCCATGTGACACACATACATACGAGACATAGTTTAGAAGCCTTTTAGAGTCCAGTGAGTACCTTTCAAAACAAAGGAATCACAACTTATATAATTAACATAATTATAACAACTTATATTAACATAATTATCACAACTTATATTAACATAATTATCACAACTTATATTAACATAATTATCACAACTTATAATAGACTGATTCTCCATAAGAAGTTTGATAAAAGTTGACAAGGTAAAAATGTTGTTATGGTGCAATAAAACAAACATTTTCGTACAACTTGTACATTTTGTAAACTTTTATCACAACTTATATTAACTATTTAAACAAAGTTCTTGTTGAATAATAACAAATTTACATTATTCAGAATATCTTATTGTGATTTTACATGTTTAAATGGAAGGTATTACAATGTACTATGGCCAGTGTTATTTGTTACCAGAACGACTGAACCAAATCAAATTGTAAGATAAGTAGATTTACAAACCTCTCTATCATGAGATCGGTTCAACACAGCTTCATCATGGTAAGTATTGTTTGCTGACTGCGAACCTGTTTGATGAGAGAAATTGTATGTGTAAACATAATTGTATCTCTTGGATTAAGTCCTGGATGTGGTGATTCCTATGTTGGAAAAGCAGATCACTATTTCACAAGGTGAATGCACAAACATGATCAACGACCTGATAAGCCTTTGTATAGATATCTATCAGATCTGTTCTTTGTTCAATCTTGCTGATAGCAATTCCCTCTGGACTATACATGTACACCCATCGTGATTCTCACATACAGTGATACTGAACACTGTTTTATTCAACTCTGGAAATCTTCATATGCCTAGCAATTGGTCACATTTAGGGAATGTTCCGATTATTTACCATACAGGGGGGGAGAAGAGAAGTGGGGGGTTCTGAATTTTTAGCGGGTGTATGAGGGGAGTTTGAAATTTTATAGGCAAGTAGAGAGGGGGACTTTTAAAAATGAAGTAACATTGAGGGGGACCTCCTTAGATATTATCTATAGGTGAACAACAAAGAACAAAATAATCAATGCATACCTCTTGCACTGTGTGGCAAGAATCGATTTTGAGATGATTTTGACAGCTGGAAAGAAAACAAGAAGCAAAGGTAAGGACTTATGATCAATGGCAATAGCCCGTTGTTGATTTTCTTTCCAATTCCTACAGTTAATAACAACAAATCAGGGCTTGGTGTGACTACTACAACAAATGTATGAAAACTTTGCACCAAGTGTCATCTTTTAATAGAATTACTGTTCATGGAAAATAAAGGGAAGTTCAGGAATGGAATATTGTTGTTATTACATGTTCATTATAGACAATGGGAGTAATTATTACATTCCCAAAGATATGGAACAAGAAGAAAACTCACATGTATGCATTGGTAAGATAAAATCTTGCGGCCCAGTGACTTAATTTTTTCCATGTGTGGAAACCATTATTTTACATTATAAAACCATATTATTTTAATATATTAAAATTTCAAAATATCAGGGTTTGTCAAAATCTGTAGACTCAATAACTTTCCTTTGAATTTTGGCAAAAACAAATTATTAAGACTAGATTTTGATCAATTTTCTTATGCAAACTCAAACATTTTTAATTAAAAGAGATATTTCAAGAGATGTGACATGGAGTAAGCAACTTACTGGTGAAGTAGATGGATAGCCAGAATCTGTGTGACGATATTCTTGGGAGAAGGATGGTTCTGATGGCATGGCATTAATGTATCGTCTACCAGGAGACAGTTGTCTCCCACTATGTTCAGCTTCGTTGCCAACATTATCCTCGTTAGAATAAGTCAATGGGTTTCTAGATTGGTAGTGTAAATGTCTATCACTGCCATAGCCAGCAATTTCATAAGGATTCCTTTCATCTTTGCCTGACATACTGTAGGTTGTAGACCTCACAGTGTGAGTATGGCTGTCACTGTTGGAACTTGAGTCAAATTCCCTGGTAAAAGTGTTTCCAAGTACAATATTAAGTAATTATTTCTAATTATGTGTCAACTAAGAATATGAACCCTAATAAATCCAGCTACTGACCTACTGTACATGTATTATGAGATATCTGGATAGTAATCTATATCAATTTACAACACCAATTAAAATATCAAACAGTTTGGTTGTGAAAACAATCTGATCTTCTACAGAAAATATTCGACATGGAAACTCACCAAATTATTCCAAAGGTTTTAAATGCAACATGTTGTGCCAGAAACAATAATTAAGTTAACAATTGAAAGGTACACAACGTTATGTTTGGGAATGAAAGGTTTATAGCCTTTCTGTTGCTCATAACCATGTATTTTAACAGACATTCTAGCCAATTAAATGCTCAAGTCTTCTTATTTGTTTATTTTTCTTTTCCCTACAATCTGGGACTTCCCTTGTCACAGATTTAGTGTCTGTCCACCAGCCACTCCGACTCATCCAGCTCATGGTTGTTGATAGTGTTGTGTTCTTAATTCTTGCTTAAATATATATATCTTCCTGTTTTTACAACTTATGTGATATATAAGCTACTTGAAAGTTTATAAGCAAATAAATAAACTCTTCGTGGACTGGGGACACATTTCATCCCCAGCTACATAATGCTGGGTATTATATAAAATAATATACAACTGGTTTAAAATTACATGTAAATGCTCTAAGAACATACCGTATGGGCCTTTGAGGAACATGTCCTATGATGTCAGATATAACACTGCCTGCAAAGATGTGAAATGCTCGTTAGAGTATCGGGTCAGTGTAGTCAATGATTTGTATATTATTATTATTATTATATTATTAATAATTATTATATGGTATATTGTGCACACAAGTATTCTCCCATACTGATGTATAAAGTTCTTATGCTCATCTCAATGAATTTAATTCCAAGCAATTTGTAAACTTAAAGTAATCCCGCAAAAACGAGGGATGGATCTGGATTAGCTGCATTGAAGTCTACAGTGTGATGCACAAAATCAGAATCATTGATTGGAATGTCCGAGGTAAATTGGTGAGTGCCTGGCTATGTTTTAAATAAAATGTTAAGTCATTTTTTTTGTTTCAAAACATATGCTCCAAATTGATTTCAATATGCTTACAGCTGCATTTATATTTCCATGCATGTACTTTGCTAAATATCTTTGGGTCCCTCATGTTCTCTCTCCAAAAGGCAGATTCCCTAGTGAAGATTCCCGGGGATAAGATTCCCGCACTGTTCTTTAGGAACATCATTTCCGGCTATTGTTAAAGCTGATAAAGTTATCTGCCATTCGTCAATCAAGTAAGAGTTATGTGTTGACTAAATTCGTATTTGAAAGTGTGTGATACTACTCGATAACACGGCTTCACTACATTAGAACCGTGAAGATATAAACTAAGATAACTGCTTTCAGTAGTTCATAAAAACTAATAAAAACGGGCATTTCGTGAACATGTGTTCCAGTGTGAACACGGTGATTGGCTAGTCACCTGTAACCTTTACTCTGTCTCGACTGGTTTCCATATACTGAACACTGATTGGTCATTAGACCTTGAGTAAAGTTTACCCTTATGGGTAATTTGTTTCACTCCATATTGAGATCGGCCACTCCATATTGTTTTGATCCCATGTTTATTATTATTATTATTATTATGTATAATTATATTATAAAATTATTAATTATAAATTATAATAATTTATGTTCAATTATCATCTAACTATACATGTAGTATCAACTAAAGGTTTTTAGGCAATTTGCTCTAAAATGGAAAGCTCTGATGCATTTTACCACAAGCTGATGTGTTTTACAGAGACCTGATATGTTTTAACAATTCATGACATGTTTCTAAATTATCTGATACATTATATCAGATCTCCATAAAATATATCATGACTTGTAAACATGTACAGGTATATAAGCTCTGTAAAATGTATCAGCTAGTTGTAAAACATATCAGGTCTTTGTATTTTAACATAGCAGGTCTTGGGAAAATGTACATCAGGTTGTTGCAAAATATGTGAGGCACTGTGCTGTTTCATACTCAAAGACAGAAAAAGTTGATTAATTAGTCTCTTCATTTTTTGAAAAATAACTTATTAAATAATAAATAATCTATCCTGCATAGTTTTCCAATCTAATGTTCATTGTTACATCCCAATTCATTTTTGTAGCAGCAGAAAAAAGTATGTAACTTACTTGAGGAACTGCCAAGATCCCTCACCCATTCTGGTGGTTCGCGACCATAAGCCTATCAATGAAATAAATACATTGTTTGTTTGTTTGTTAACAAACTAATTGTGATAATCAATACTTAAGTTTCAAAATGAAAGGCCTATTCTTTATTAAAGGAATCCTGTTCAGACTGATAAACAATTTGCTGGCAAAGTGAAAGATGTTTTTGGGCTACATAACTGTATATTATAACAAGACAGTACAAAAATGTTTCAGCATGGGCCAATATTTTTTTATTCTATACATGGAAATTCTTAAAGATAAAAATATTATATTTGGACATGTCTTTAATATTTGGTTGTTCTGTGTACAACTGCCTTGAAATCCTTAAAATTGAACACTTCCGAAATATATATTAAATTATATATGGCTAATTCAAGAAAGGTTCATAGGTGTGGGTTAGGGTGACAGAGCGGTATCTGGGAATCCATTCTTGAGGGCTAATTTGTATATGCTATGTATTAATTTCTTTTCAGTTCCTTCATTACAGAAACAGTAGGTGATACCATTATTGAGGGTTGTCTAACTTTTACAAATTCAGGTTGGCCAGGTTGTTGAGTTCCCAGAATACCCCTCGGTCATATCTTTTCGAATTTTCAAACCTGGCAACCTTTCTTGAATTTGGTATATTATGATAAATTATATAATAATTATATATCGTTACATAGTACACATGCAGTGAGGCCCAATATGGGACTTACTACATGCCTGGGTATATATGGGTCAGGGACCTCCCTTACCTCTTCCAGTCCTAACAGATGAGTTTTTCTTGTAGAAGGCTCGTCTAAGTATATAGACTGTAACGGAACAGATATATGTAACACTTAATTAATAAACAATACAAAACAACTGCAAATGTCTATTACCAAGTAACTGATACAAACACACTGGGAGCAGCAGAGTAATGACAGATTGCTTCTCAAAGTGCCAAGTACTCCACTTTCAGTATGTTTTTATTACACTTTGCTTTGACTCAAGTAGCCTTTTTATACTGCTTTACATGTAATTTATATAACAGGAATAAGACAAAACTAAAATTCATGAGTGTCTGTTAGCTATTTGAGATGCTGGGTAGGTTGCTGGGCATGCATGTATACGTATATGTTAGAAACTGGCACTCTGCAGGTTTTTGCTACCACTTTGTTTTTTAACAATTATTGTGGGCATCACAGACTGCAAGGACAGCTCTGACTTGTTCCAAAAATTGGAAGATCTTTAAGCACAAAAGCAGCCACTGGGACCATGATATACATGTACATGTACTACCACATGAATGTAATGCAACTTAGTTACCATGTATGACGGTAATGGCTGAAGGGCACCAGCTTCTGGTCTTCTGCTGAAGGGTTCATCAATAACCCCACGTTTCAGCATATGTAGCAACAACTGACCATACAGATTCCGTGTCTTCCTGGACAGAATAATACAAGAACAACATGTATGCTAAATTACCAGTTAGTTCAGTTTACTTGCTGTAAGGGAGAAGTAATTCATAATATGGTGAAAGTTTAATTTTTATACAAATCTGAAAAAAGAGAAATCCCCTCCAAGTAGCTTCTATTTAAAATAAGGCAAGACTCAATGATTGAGTTCATCCCATAGAGTTTTTCATATAATTATATCATGCTTTGTACCAATTAGTGATCACAAAATTCCAGTCCTGAGTTTACAAGGGTAGTTAGAGTATTTTTCCAGGACCCAACCCCTCTTGAAAAACACTACACATCAAATTTCAAAATGGAAACTCTTCTAATCACTGCATGTGCCAAACAAAATGAAGGGGGGGGGGGCTTGGCTTCATAATCAGGGGCATCAGACAAGTCTGAGCAGCCATGTTGAGAAAATAAACACATTTCATACACAATCATTGATCAAGGTACAAACTTCTCCTTGAATAATATTTATTTGCTCTATTGAGTGGATTATGTGAATATTCTTATTTACTGATTTATAAAAACTGCAGGTTGGCAGATTTGTTGACATTAGGCATTGATTATGTTTGTTCTCATTACTGAGCCGTGTGCTTTGTCGCCAGCAGACTTGCCTACATGTAGTACAAGGCTGCCTCGGGAATAAGCTGTGTGTTCTCCCTGTCCAGCATTTGTATTGTATTCATTTGGTTTTGCTCTCTGATTCTCCATGGATTAAACAGTTCATATTGCCATTTGTGAATGTGTTCTGTTGTGACTCCATTGTTAACTGGCACACTATACAATCATATATTTCAGTTTATCCTTGGAGCATGAATACAAACACATACAGCATTTTGGAGATGTCAAAATTAAGGACAGTGTTGCCCAAATATTTCTGAATGTGCAATAGAAACAAGCATGCATCAATGGGCAGGGGACCACGATCAGTATTTTCTGTCAGTGCAGGTTCATTTTCCCTTTTCTCTCCCCCTCTTCTCTTTTTCCCCATTTCTCACACAGGCTACTTGCTATATCTGTACGGTGAAATTTACAACTTCAAATGTTTCAATGTTAGCTGGAAATGAAAATTATATTTTATAATAAATAATTATATATATTCATGTATGTGTACCATAATAACTAATACTTTATACTGTAGATAACTCGGAATTCGGTTTTTAAACTGCCATGAGAGTATTAATAGAGTTTATTAATTATTATTACTAACTGAATCTTAGGGTGGCCCACACTGACCACACTGGGAAGTTTATTTTTGTATTGGGACATATATTTTTGTACTGGGAAAAATATTTTTGTACTGGGACATTTATTTTTGTACTGGGACATTTATTTTTGTACTGGGAAATTTATTTTTTGTACTGGGAAATTTATTTTTTGTACTGGGACATGTATTTTTGTACTGAAAAATATATTTTTGTATTGGGAAATTTATTATGTTACACTTTGAGAGAGCAACTAATATCATCAATATCATACCAAAATGTCCTATTAAAGCAATAATGATATTTTTTTGTCAACTGAGATTCATCAAGATTTCTTGCAAATTAATGTCAATAGTCTGATTAAACAGTTTAACCTGTAAATTAACATTCATTTGATATTAATTCGTTTTTGAGTCTGCTAGACTTCACAAATTAATAAAACTTACAATAAATAGACACTACCACTCCTGCCATGACACAAACATTAATTTAATAAATGATTACAGGTAAATTCTGTTTTTAGTACAGCAGAATAAAATATTAAAATTGTACAATACCTAGAATATGTAAATAAAAACATCTGTAAACAATTTGATAGGTCTGTCGGTGATACAATATCTGTAATGGTGTCATAATTTCTATGTCTGTTATTCATGCACAACAGTGACAGAAAATGTTCAACAATACATATATATATATATCTGAGGGAAGCAATATCTGTAAGCTAAGGGGCACATAGTTTACATAAAAAAGCCAGTTAAGTGAAGATTGGTGATTATATATTGATCAGGGTTCCCATAGCAACTCACAGCCAGCAACAATCACCAGCTACATCAACCATCAGGACTTGCCACCTATGTAAAATTGTGCACTGTCATATATCTGCTTCACATTTTCTGAAGAACTGACTCTTTATTGAGTAAAGAGAATCTTATCACTACTTTAAGAAAACAACCATTTACTCTGACTGATGAAAAATAGAGAGAAGTCTGGTCACCTTATGAGCATTATATTCGAGATCTATACATGACATCACTCTAGATCTATTAACATGCAAATTTGAAATGCTGAAATGAATGTAGTTTAAACGAAAAATTACAGAAGTTATGATAATTGGTCACTATGAATCATTATTTATAAAATTGCACTTCTTCGATTGTGTAGTACAAGATCCTAATGATTTTTCTTTTAAATAATTTATTATTATACGTTTACAATTTATAGAAAGAAATTTAAAATACTGGTAATTATTTAGATTAAACACAAAATATGATGGCCCAGTTCAAGTCTTTAACTAATCAGTCTTTAATTCATAAATGTTGGCTTAATAGCCACAGTGCCAGTTGACTGAACTTTCGAGACATTTTCACTGGCCACATCAATAACAATCAGCTTTGGCTGGTTATCTCCTGTTAATTTCATATTTCAGTACCACTACTTATGTAAATACCACTACAAGGAAATATTCTCGACAACTGTTTCAAGATTCTAACATTAATGACATTACTTTAATGCCCTGTCTCAAATGAATGCTTCATTCTTTAGGTCCCTAAACTAAGTCTACTAAGAGGTGTCCTTGCTCGACCTAAATCAAACTTTTACTACAATTTTAAAATTAATCAATAATTAACTATCTAATTAATGAGAGTTACCTTCCTGCTGGGCCAGGTCCTGGCGGTTCACAAAGCTTCTTTATCCAAAGGCCAACATTCTGTTTCTCTATTCACAAGCAAAATAGTCAATAATTAGGTTGCCATGGAAACAACAAGTTGTCAGATTTAGTTCATATTTATTTAGTGTTAACTAAATGATATTGTTAATATTAAATTATTGTAGTCCCTGGACTAAGAATGAAAACGGCAATGGATAAATTAAGAATCCGGGTAACCAACAGGAATATCTCTGTGGTACAAATGATTATTGTTACAGTTAGGATTAACACTTCATCATGGTTAGACACTGAAGGGAATAATTGTTTTAGTATTTGCCAAACCAGTGAATGGAGACTAAAATTAGCTTTTTTTTCTTCAAAAAAGCTAAATTTACTTCACATGTCAGGCACACACTCGCGCATGGTCATGTACGAGTAGCCGGAGGTGAATATCTAGTAATTATTCACCAAAGTGGAGGTGAATAGACCAGGATATTCACCGAGCCGCGAATGCGGCAAGGTGCATATCCTGGGCTTTCACCGATACTGAGGTAAATAATTAGGTTAGCATATACCCAACCAGTGAATCAGTGAGAAACAGGCTCTAAAAATATCAATTTTATTCAGATAAAAATATTTTTCGTCCAAAGCCAAGCTGCCGCGCACGTTCACGATCGCTAATCAGTGAATGTCCAGGATATTCACTGATTAGTGAACCAATCACAGCACGCAAAAAACACTATTCACTGATTGGGTATATGCTAACACTGGATATTAATATTCTGATTAACCAACCAGAGCACACGAAAAGCACTATTTGCTGGTTTGGCAAATACTAAAATTATATGAGATGCGTGGTACCTAGCTTACTTCGTACTCTCACCAGTCTTCCAGTTCTCATGTTCATTTGATCATTTGGTGATGACAGATCATCACATGACACCTGATGATGCTTCAACTCTTACAATGTTTGTTCTTATTCGACAAGCAACAACCACATGACTCATGTGTGACAGACATGATTGGTGACATTTATATGGTAATTTTCATCAAAATATATTTTTGCAGTTTTTACTTATTGCTTAATCTTCTGTTTTTACTAGAAGTTTGATCTTAGTGCATTATAGATATAGTACTTTTAAAAGTCTTAACTTAACAGTGTGAGTGTGTTGATCAATAGTTTCTTTCTTCCAACATTGTCTGAAGTGTGATTTAACTTAGGCAATGGAATGGTACCTTGCTGTAGCTGTATATAGTTTATTTATCAGTCTCATAAACTACATAAACAATTTCCACAACTGAGGCAGTATAAACACAAAGCTGGCCATACCACAAGACAGAATCGCTGTAGTCAGAGCAGATCGCCTGTCAGCCTTACCTGATTTGTGAGGAAGTCGAAGTACAAATGGCTTCATTTCGTCCAGGTACCTATCAAAGACCACGTCCTGTTTTTCACTGACGGAAACAGAGTCATGTGGACTGTGATCTCTATATCCATTCCTTTCCATTTAGACAGGTGGTAATGTATATATACAAGTGTCGAAACTGCCAAATGGCAAATGACAAGTCAGATATGTTTTGTAGTAGTCAAACTAAATAAATTGGTGGAACTTCGGGTTATCGAGCAGGAATTCGATCCATAAAAACGCTAAAAGAAGAGTCCTTGTTCTAGTATCTCCTCCCCTGTATGATCCACACTGCTGATCGCCAAAACATCACTTGAAATATTGAAAACATTTCATGGACTGCTATCAATTATAAATGATTTGTAAGAAGCGCCAAACCGAAATGAAGTCTCTATTCAAGCAAGGCCCATTATTCCACTTACCTGGGAAGGTTCTTTTTGGTGAGCCTGGGAACGAGGCTGTAACGACAACCTTGATCGAGCCCCCGACGAAGTAAACTTTAGTACAAAGAAATCTCGCTGGAAATCTGTATTTTCTCAAAATAATGTAATTATCATGTTATAAAGACTAGCAACATTCTCTCAAAATGAAGAGTAGAGAAAACAGAGAAAAATTTGGAGAGTAATGTACTCGATTAGACACCGGCACCCAGTCCCCCGTGGATTTCCGCGGTCACTAAAAAAGTAATATCAAAGATGGCTGCCATTCGAGGAGAACCTTGGCAGATCAGACAAGGGTTTTGTTTGTAGCATAAACAATGACTCAAGTTCGAGAAACGATTGAATATCTTTGCAATATCATAGTTCACCATGGCTGCAGAGAAATTAGTGCTGAAACATTCCGTCAAGCGAAATTTAACAAACCTGAAGCAACTGAGACAATGTGGTCTGTACTTTTTCATCTTCTTCGTGTTGTTGAAGACAAGCAATTGTCAGTCAATACAGAATTTTTGAGTGCTGTGGATGAATACAAAACTTGTAACATTGTCAGATTATGCAAGCACGAAATGTATTATAAAGGATATCGAGCAACTGACTTCTTTGGCTTACCGGATGACATGACAGCTGGAAGTCGTGAAATTCTACTTGCAGTTGGCTGGTTACTTGCAGAGGAGAAAGTGGTTGACACGCTGATTGGAGAAGTAAAACCAATTCTCACTGAAGATCCAGTGACTTTAAACCCAACTGGCGTTGCTGGTATTAATACTGAAATATTGCGTTTGCCACGATTTCGAAAAAGTGATGGTTGGAGACTTTTGCAACAAAATTTAAACTATCTCACTTGGCTAAATGGTAAACTTATTGCAGTTCAACGGAGGTTGTTATCCGTAATGCTGGAATATGCCACTGTACTGAGTAAAGTCCATGTGGCCACTCATCACTCGGCGGCCCCCATTAGTCGTTTGTCTCTCTTAGAAGTCTACTTACTTCGACATCGAAGACAACTTGAAGTATTTCAAAGTCATCTTGAAAGTACAAACTGCTATTTGCAGTCACTGCTTCTTTGGAAAGAGAAGGAAGCACTATTCTGGAAATGGATGAATAGTATTTTGGACTCAAAAGGTGCAAATAAGGTGGAGCAAGAGGCAAATTGTTTCGGAACCTTCTCTGGCACAGGTTACAAACCAAATTATAATCTTCAGAAAGCAAAAGAGCAGCAAGTTGAACTTTCAAAGCTTCTTCAATGCCATGAACATAGTTATAGAAAAGTTTCTAAAAGTTGGAAAAAACTTAAATCATCATTTGACTCATGTGATAAGATAAAGGAGTTACCAGGCGGTTTGAAAGAGAGCCCAGACCTTTCCATATCTCAGCTAGAAAGGGAGGTATTTGCTGCAATGCAAGCAACATTCCTTTCTTCTGAGTTAAAAGAAAAGAATTCTGCAAGAAGAAACTTTTACTTCAGGGGACAGATAAAATGGATAAATCACAAGTGCACAAAGCAGCAAAAGCAAGCAAGTTTGAGCAACAAGTCAACTGCTTCTTTGGAGATTGAGAAATTGTCCATAAGAATGGACAACTATCGTGAACTACTAGAAGATATTAGAAGAAATCATCAAAAAGATATGCTTGTACTTTCTGAAAAGCTGCATGATGTTGTGTGCATTCCAGTGAGCAATATACCATAATGCTAACACAATCTTATGACCTTAGTTGAGGAAATCACAAAGTAATAAATTCTGTCAGTACACATAATAAGCTACAAGTAAATGAAGAAGTACATTTGTAGGGTATTCGCAACCTAGAAGTAACTGTAACAGCTAATCTAGCTATGAAACATAATTAGATAGCATGAGTTAGTCTGGCCATATTGTTGATGGAAGTCAAGTCCTTTCAAAATCAACCCTGGAATATTGGTTGCTCTAGCACATGGGTAATGGAAATGCTGGAAAGTTATGCAAAGTTCAATATTTTAAAATCCAGGCATGGAAATCCTGGTAACTATGAAAAGCTTATGGAAAATCATATCTTTACATGAACAAACTAGAATTATATTCTTGATTTACTGATTTATTTATTTTTATTTTTATCTTTTTTTACTTTTTTTTTTTTTTTTTTTTTTTACTAGGAGAAGTTTCGTGATTCATCAATATTTGGGACCTTTCGAAATTTCCAAGTTGTGGATTTTCATGAATTTGGTCATGGAAAATCGTAGAAAATTGCAGAATTGTAGTGATCAGAAAGTTTAACCCTGCAGTCAGAGATACTGTAAATACCAGCATGCTAGCCTCCTTCGTAGATGTTCCTGGCACCTGTGAAGGAGGTGACTACCATGTAGGCTTTATCCCGGACTTTGAACCACTTTTTTCAGAAAATATTGTTTATGAGACACGGATGCTTTTATGCATGGAGCTATGTGCAGGTTGTTGTAATACTTTCTGCAGACTGTCATATTTGTTGTCATCAAATAAAATGCAAAGTGAAGATTATAAGGTCGACTCTGTATAAGCGATCTGGTTGCCTCAGGTTTGAAAACTAGATTTATTTTATTTTTTGGTGCTGAAAGGACACCATGCGTAAGTGACGAAATGGGTATTCGTTGTGAAAATATTGTAAAATGCCTAAATCATTGGCTATCAATCTTCAAACCGGAGTCCTGATTCTTGGTGCAATTTTCGGGTAACTTTCAATAATTGCTACAAAAAGTATAATAAAAATTGTCACCAAACGATAATTTTATCATTGCTGAATAGGGCATTGCTTCAAGAGTATACAAACATGTTATTAAGTCTTAAGCAATTTTAAATTATGTGGCATTAAACACACCGTACTTTAGCTTACTTTGGCAACAGTGAACACGCGAAAGTGAGTTAACTAAAGCTTAACTTAACTAAGGAAAATCACATAAATGCAAAATTTCTTATTACCTTCTAAATGGGTTTTATCCAGTCGTTCTTTATAGCCTTTCTTGTCTGTCTGATTCCGTTTTTTCAGGAGCATAATTTGTCCCGTTCCGCACTAGATCTGTGTACGAATATAAGCCACCTCGGTTAGCGTCGCTTTTGGCTTTGCAGTTTTGGTGGTGCGTTAAATTCTCGATCCAAGCTTCTTCAGGAGTATATTCCATTCATTATTAGCCTTTCTTGTCTGTTAGCTTTTGGCCATAGTCGGTCGCCCAGCAGGTTTTGTTTTAGAAGTAAACATGCAAATTTATTTTGCACCTTTCAGCAGAGTTTTAAAAAAAATTGCTTTATTCTTGTAAGTATGTTTCAGGTACAGTTCGGCAGCACTCCATCCACTTGCGACATTTACTGCTAGTTATAGGTGCAGTTAGTCACGCACAAAATCAATCAATCGGAAACTTTAATTTTACACCAAAAGAAATTTACAGCAAAATTGTAAAACCTGTCTCCCTGGTATAACTCGCCGTAGCGGGCACAAACAAAACTTCACCAAACGGAAAGAAAAAAGAACAACATAAAAGGTATTTTAAAATGGCGTTTACTTAACAAATAGATCCCATTTTCCGTGCGTCTGTTCACTAATAGATGTTCAAATGACGTCAAAACACGGCGAGAGAACCAGAATTGGCACACGAGCCGAAGGCGAGTGTGTCACTGAAGTTCTCGCCGTGTTTTGGCGTCATTTGAACATCTATTAGTGAA
>JANVCH010094975.1:0-14659 GCA_025505405.1 Epizoanthus rinbou | reverse complement strand
CTGCGTGGTACGACGTTCTAGATAGTATTTTGGTCACGATACGTGCGGCCAAGCTGCGAGAACGAGTTGGCGAGCGAAGTGACTCGTTATCGCGGTTTTGCCGCTCGTGTCGTGCCCAAAATACTATCTAGAATACCGGGCCACGCAGGCTAGAAGAATGGAAGGAAGATTTGCAGCTGAAGACATGGAAAATTACGTGAGACAAGGATTAGCACGTAGCGAAATTCCTGATTTCTTGAGACGGGACTATCCGTCCTATAAATGGAGCTTAAGTTCTGTTGAGTACCAAACTCTTATTTATCACTCACATATTCTATGTATTTATATCGATCGGTTTTTATAGCTAACTAAACTTGGTTTACAATACATAATTTGTCAGTTAGATTTAGTGCAATTTTTTAGGTCAAAAGTACATTTACAGTTTTGCAAGGGTAGTCATGGCAGCTCCTCGCGGCATTTTCTGAATGGAAAATTTGATTTACGTTGAACTGTAGCCGGATATGTTTGGGATTCTTATATTTCACTGTTGGTCATGAAAAGCTTTACAATAAACTTTTTTAAGACGTACTATAAACACGGTCTCTTGTTGTTCCACTCTAGAAATTTAAGTGTTTTATGCACAGAAACAGTGAAACATGCAGGCACGCGCTGTTCTTGTTTTGATTTATTGCGAAAAATTATTGTTGAATTACAAAATGAATAAAATACTTCTGTCCGAGTTTCTCGTCTTTCAACAATTTGTCAGCCACGGGACTTGTATGACTCGATAGAACAGGCGACAGAAGTACTTTATTCATTAAATATTACTCGGGTATCATGTAAAGAAGATTTGAAGTCATCAGTAGCAAGGAAAATTCCCACGCTACAATGTTATAATACAAGCACTAAAGACGCATTTACTGTAATAACCTTTTCTGACCAGCCCATGATATGCTTGTATCACTGATATCAAAGAACTCCAAACGTATTATAAATTATGTTTTTAACTTCCAGCTCGATCCTAAAGAAGTTGCAACAGTAACGTAAACATCGCAGAAATTAAGAATCGTACAGAAATGCATCATCACAGTGGTATTTTGATGAATGATCCACCTAAGATTTCTGTGAGCCAACCCGGAACCACACGTAGACATGATAGAGGACAAGCCATTAAAACTGAACCTTGCGCTTCAGATCAGGATGAAGAGTTGTTTAGCATCGCTGAGTTGGCTGAGAATATCCAGTCATGTACATCAGAGAAACATTACAATAGCGACCAGGGCTATGCAGCATCTCAGGTGGACGATCGACGATCGATCGACGATTGGCACAGAAGAAATGCTGCTGAAAAAAGAAATCATTGTGATAAGTGTGACAAGAGTTTTAGACACCCTGCCGACTTAATAGCTCATCTAAGAAAGCACACTGGTAAGAAACCTTACCAATGCGACCAGTGTGACAAATTATTTAGCTATTCTTCAAAGTTGACTGAACATATGCGACTG
Source organism: Epizoanthus rinbou (assembly GCA_025505405.1). Taxonomy (NCBI): domain Eukaryota; kingdom Metazoa; phylum Cnidaria; class Anthozoa; order Zoantharia; family Epizoanthidae; genus Epizoanthus; species Epizoanthus rinbou. The sequence continues at coordinate 13,175 of JANVCH010094975.1, read as the reverse complement.
CACAGTGGTTTGAAACCTTACCATTGCGACCAGTGTGACAAGTCATTTAGCCAGTCTTCTTGCTTGACTGGACATATGCGAGTACACAGCGGTGTGAAACCTTACCATTGCGACCAGTGTGATAAGTCATGTAGTACTTCTGGAAACTTGACTACACATATGCGAGTGCACAGTGGTCTTAAACCTTACCATTGCGACCAGTGTGACAAGTCATTTAGCCAGTCTTCAAACTTGACTACTCATATGCGAGTGCATAGTGATATGAAACCTTACCAATGCGACCAATGTGAGAAATGTTTTAGGAATTCTTCAAACTTGACTACACATATGCGAGTGCACAGTGGTCTGAAACCTTACCAATGTGAACAATGTGACAAGTTATTTAGACTTTCTGGGGACCTGACTAAACATATGCGAGTGCACACTGGTGTGAAACCTTACCAATGCGACCAATGTGACAGGTCATTTAGCCAGTCTTCAAACTTGACTACTCATATGCGAGTGCACAGTGATATGAAACCTTACCAATGCAAGCAATGTGACAAGTTATTTAAACATTCTGGGGAACTGACTATACATATGCGAGTGCACAGTGGTGTGAAACCTTACCATTGCGACCAGTGTGACAAGTCATTTATTGACTCTGGAAACTTGTCTAAACATATGCGAATACACAGCGGTGTGAAACCTTACCATTGCGACCAGTGTGACAAGTCATTTAGATGGTCTGGAAGCTTGTCTAAACATATGCGAGTGCACAGCCGTGTGTAAACTTACCATTGCGACCAATGTGACAAGCCATTTAGATGGTCTGGAAACTTGTTTAAACATATGCGAGTGCACAGCCGTGTGTAACCTTACCATTGCGACCAATGTGACCAGCCATTGAGACAGTCCGGACAGTTGACTGTTCATCATGCGGGTGCACTGTGGCGACCAATGTAACAAGTCACTTACATACAAGTTCTGATGCATTGCAATGTTGCCAAAGTAAACGTAATGGCAAAGATATACATGTATATATATCGGCGATCATGGTAACAGGTTATTCAGTAGATCATCGTCCTCGGAACATAGTCAAATAACACAACAAAAGGAAATAATTCATCTCTGCAGTACACATGGAAAGTCATTTAGTTCCTCTACTCACTTAAATTCGCACCTTGAAATGCACCACAACAGCAAGATATTTCTCTGCAACTTCTGTGATGAGGAATTTATACTCTTAAGTGGCCTACATTGGCATATTCAGAAGCTTCATATTGTATCAGAGGATTTATTCAACTAGTCCTCAGTTATTTACAATAACAACACATTATGCGATACTTATAGGCACTGAGGTCACTTTGAAATTTCGTGCTTTTGAGCAATTTTTAAAAAGAATGACCTTTATCACATTGTTGAGAATTCCAGTCGCTTGGAATAAAAGATATTCACGAAGGATTTCATTTACTGAAAGACAATAGATGTACCTGAAAACTAGCTGGAAGCTAAGCGTGTATCCACATTAAATAAAGTATTGTATTGTATTGTAATATATTAACAGTTCCAATTCCAAAAAGGCGCGCCAGCCACAGTCTTAACCACACCTATAGCAGTGGCAGGGTCACGTGATAATGCTGGGGAACAGTCAAACAACCCAGTATCATGTTACCTTTAATCCCCATTTGAACATATATTTCTATGTCATGTTAATATACGCTATTATTGTAGTACTAGTAGTAGTAGTAGTAGTAGCACCAAAATATTATAAGGATCTTTTTAGGTCTAACAATAAACTGGCTGTTCCCCTGCCAAAATCTGACTGTTACAAACAGTTTATCAGTTACAGTGCAGCAATCCTCTGGAATAACTTGGCCACTCAAATAGAAAAGCTGCTAGATCTAGGAATCCTGGTGTTTTCATATACTCAGCCTTTACTTATAAAAGCATGTATATTTTGTATTATGTATTTTAATATTAGACAATTCCTAAACGGATACTATGTAAAGCAGTTGTTCAACTGATAGGTATTTTTTACCATTTTAAAATAAAGGTTCTAACTACCTACCTACCTACTACTACTACTACTAGTACTAGTTCTACTACTACTGCTACTACTACTACTACTACTGCTCCTGCTACTACTACTACTACTGCTCCTGCTACTACTACTACTACTACTACTACTACTACTACTACTACTGCTCCTGCTACTACTACTACTACTGCTCCTGCTACTACTACTACTACTACTGCTCCTGCTACTAATACTATTACTACTACTACTACTGCTACTACTACTACTACAACTACTACTACTACTACTACTACTACTAGGACTACTATTTCAATGCCCATCGACAAAGATCGCTATCTCAGAAATAACCACACGTGCAGACCATGAAAATGTTAGAGGCAAACTCACAGAAGTCAACAAAATACTGAAAAAATTTTGTAACCGAAGTGGTTGGGCTTTAACAAGCCACTCGAATATTGGTGACGATGGCCTCAATCGCAGCAAACTACACCTAAACAAGAAAGGTACTGGACTTATGACCTCAAAGTTTATTAAGTATATCAATAAAGACAAATGATTAACAACTGAACGCCAGGGTTCCTTGGATTATGCTAATCAAAATCTAGGTAAGTTTGGTGTTTATTCTCCAAGTGGCCTAAAGGCAATGAAAGGTTTAAAAATGGCCTGTCTAAATATTGATAGATTACTGCCAAAGCTCGACCAATTAAGAGTATTTTGTGAAGAGAGTAAAATTGATCTCATTACAGTCAATGAAACCCGCTAAATTAGATCTATTAGTTGGCGACAATGAAATATAAATAAGACTAGTAATCATTAACAGTGAGGGAAATGCTGCCGACACATGTTGATGCTAGTCTCCTTCGCAGCCGTTCTTTGGCGACGCTCCTATACTTGGTCCCATTCCCCTCTCGGTGGAGCGACCGGGAACACTATATGACATGTGCGATCACGCTGACCAGGCAATACTGCGGATGCATGATACCGATATCCTAACTTCTCGAATAATGTTACGATTATGAGTTGCTGTCTAACGGCAGCAATAACAGTTGAATACCATTAAAAACTCTTTTTTTTGTAATAATTTATCTACAGTGAGGTCTACCAAGGTATTTCTGTTTGTCAGAATGTGAGCTGCAAAGTTTTGAATTAGTTAAAGCTTTTTGATGGTTTACATAGTAGTGCCTGACAAAAAAGTTGAACAATAGAACAGTATGCTAAAAAGAAAAAAGGAGTTTAAAATTGCTTATAACATCATCTGTAGAAAATAAATGCTTCACTCTGATTATCTGGCATATATGAGATGAAAATAGCAATGAGGATGTTACATTACACGGTGGGGTATCTCCAAGGTTTCAGAGATTAAATTAAGACTGTGAAAATTCAGTAATATATATTGTAGAGGGTTCTAACAGGCTGGGTAGTACCATTCAAACAGATAATAATTTCTATGTCTATATACTTACACGAATTCTACCGTTTTAGGAAGAGGTGGGATCTTTGTCAGTTGAGCACCGAAACAACCTACATCTCGCGGTGTAAAGTGGTGACAACGACTGGATCCTGTAGGAACAGCAGCAGCAACAGCCAGGAAGATAAACACGAACATGGTGAAAGTGGAAACTACAAAGATAAATAAACACTAATGATCAATATCAGTTTCCACTTATATAGATTCCTATTCTATCAGTTATTCAGGATGAAAAGGACACGAAAATGAGCGAGGTTGCAAGTTAATGTGAAAATGAAACAGGAATTCAAATAATTGAATAAATTCGTATTTCGCACAGATTTCTGGAAATCTAAAATCGAAATCTACCAGATTGCTAAACTCGAGAAGCCGTTGAAACATGTTACGTTCGTTACTCGACCTTGCACTCTTGCCGCTTTTTCCTAGCGTCAGTTATTTTGGGAGTATTTCAATAGGAGGATCTGCTATCCGTATGTACGGCAATCTAATGACCAGGGAAATTGTCTTTTACCTGTGATCTTGAGTTTGGATGCCATCACGTCAATATTTCCACAGCTCAGAGTATCTTGAGTTCGCCTGAAGATGATATAAGATATGTCACCTAAAAATACGTATTTTAAAGCACAACCTCTAAGTGCCAGGGACGCTCTAACGAAGGCCCTGCCACACCTTCTGACACTGATAAACGCATATACGTTTATGTGTTTGAGCCTCCCGTCCTCACGTAAATTATGAGAATGGCCATCGCCCTTTCAAATGAAAATATATTTACATGGAAGAGCCCTAATTCATCACCATAATAAGTTTAGAGGAATTACATAAGAAGTTTCTATGTATAGATAATTTGTGATTATGCTAGTAATTAGGACGTCTTCTTAAAGCGTCCCTTACAGGCAAACAAAGCTGCCTAATTATAGCGCTAAATAGTGTACAATGTTATCACAACTTATTTTCTTATCTTTTCATTGTATTGGTATTATTGAGGTATTATTGTTATTTTAACAACAATACTTTTCTAAAAAAGGTTCCGTAATTATATGCACTTATATATATTTTCAACTTTCTTGAAATTATGTTTTGATCCGACTGTTGGATATGCGCAACTGAGAAAGGATTATTTACTTTTGATCTCTTCAAGTAAACTTGCTGTCTGGAAAATATTCCACTCGAAACAAAGATGCAGCGTCGTATGGATTCTACGTGTGATTTAGTTCTCAGTTAATTAGTCATATCTATACAATATTAAAGTAACAAATGAGTATGATTTTAAATATAATAATGTGAAATCTAAGATTTATTAAATCATAGATTGCCAATATGATTTTAACTTAGTACTGACCGATAGAAGTTGACTGCAGACTTTGCTGATCTTCGATTTCCACTTTAGTCAAAGGAAAACTTTCCTTATAGCTATTCGTCGACAATACTGCTAAGCTCTCGTCGATGCTGAGTCAACTGCTAACTAAAGCTATCATATTAAGCTGCCGCATTTAACTGAGAGAATATGAATAAGTGTCCTCCTGTTTTTAGTAATATCTCCGTTCGACGGTATTTGTTACATATAAGGGATGCAAATGCTTTAACGAGCGGAAAGTAATTAATTATCTCCAGTTAGCAAATTCTAAATGTGAATTAAATACATCTATCAATTGCTTTTGCAATGGGCTTTGGCTGCAATGACAAGCGTATATATAGCATAAATTACTCTCATAAGTCTTAAAATAAAATAAAAGGAAAAAATATAATAATGATACACATACATATGTCTTATTGAACAGTATAGTGTGTAGTATGGCTGGATAATTTTACGAGTCCTGCAGTATTTTGTCGAGCCCATGGAAAAGACGAGTAAAAATATCCAGCAATACTACACATTATACTGTTAAATAAGATATTTATTACATAACTGCACTTAGGATGTTCTGAACCACACAATCCCCGAAGCAGGTTTCCATTTTTGCTTTACTTCGTACTATAAAAATCGTGGTATATTTGTAATCGTTTCAGTCCCTCTCTTGCTGCTGTTTGGAGTCTACTGGCTTTAGTGAATTTAGCGTTCACTAAACCTCTAACAGTGCCCGATACATGTGGATGTAAAGCTGAATAATATTCTGATGATCGCTTCGGCATTTCAACATTTGACATCATTTTTCTTTTTACTTATAATCTGAATCTAAACTATACTCAATAATAAATAAATACTGAATTGTAATGTTCTAACAATGCATATTTAGTTTATGCTAACGAGCGGAAAGTAATTAGCTCCAGTTAACAAACTCTAACTCTGCATTAAACAGGTCCATTAATTACTTTTGGAATCGGCTTTAGCTGTAAAAATGTAGCGTTCACTAAATCCTTAACAGTGCTCGATACATGCGAATGCAAAACTGAATAAAATGCTAATGATCGCTTCGACACACAAATTTTTATGTTTTTTTTATCTACCTTAGTTATTAATTATTAGAATAAATAAGCAGAGGAAAAGCAAATAGCAATATTAATATAATGGTCAACATAATATCAGAAAGCTCTAATGATCCCGGCATTAAAAACATTATCACATTACACAGCGCTATTACTATAATATACTGACCTAATATATACATAGCTCTTCTACTGGAAACCAAGGCTATCAATGAGTGCCACAAGAGTGACAATAATAAAACATTAACGAAGCTGCAATTACCGGAAAAAAGAAAAATTAAAACAGCTTTTTCCTTGCTCCGTACAGTAATTAAGCACGCAGGAAGTGACAAGAGCACGCAAGACGTGTAGGGAGAAATATGAGCAGAAGGCGAGAAGAAAAAACGGGTATGGATGGAACAGGCTGACTGTTACAGGATTTCCAGTAAGAGAGGCTGGACTACAGTAAGCCCCCCGCAGTTAAGAACTGAGAGAATATATTTCAATCCATAAAAGACAGCTATAGGCAGCTAATTGCCGTGCCCTGCCCTTGTCATTCCAGCTTTCTAACCTTACGCACCTCACAAGGCCAAACACTGCTTAGCTCTACACCTCCACAAATCACACAGTCCAACTGCTATACCTCCCTCCTAGCCCAGAAACTACGTAGCATACCGAGGAGAAAATCACTATCCCGGTCACTCCCATCATTGCATCTACAAATCTATAAATATTATATTTATTAACATACAGTTGGGGAACAATTAATTGTCAATTTATATTTAAAATATTAAATCTCGTTTTCTTTGTTTGTATAATCGGGTATTTGGACCCCGATACCATTGGCATTAGACACATTATCCTGTCCTGGAGCATTTGGTGGTGGATTAGTGTCTTTGGTGGGTTTGTGTGGTGTAAGAGGGTAGGTTTTCCAATGTCTCAGGTGACTCCTGGGTGAGGCTAATGGTGATGCAGGCATTTATGTCAAGCACCTTTAGAGACTAACTAGGGGGTACAACCCCGCGCTATGACAAAAATCGATTAATCGATGAATCGATATATCGATGTGCTGCATTTTGCTGAACGCCAATGTTCGAAAGAACCAATCACGGTCGGTGATAAAATTCAAATCAACAAAAATAGACAATTCGTGGGTACGTTCAGCAAAATGCAGCACATCGATTCATCGGCTAATCGATTTTTGTCGTAGCGCGGGGTCGCAAAGCCAGGTTTTTCAACGGTCTGCGCCCCAAGAACCATAGCCAAGCATCCCGAGAAAGTCAAAGACCGTTGTCAACAGTGGGCAATTCGGTTCTACCGGTCACTTTGGATGAAGCGATCGACTTCAAATGGCTGGGAACGTTTGGAACAACTCTTCATCGACCTTGTGACGTGATTTTGTGGTGATTCAGCGGTCGTGTGGAAATTAGTGGGCTTCGAGCTGCAGACAGTCAGAATTTCTGTCTTCTGCCTTCGAATTCTTCCTAGTGGAAGATCTCAAAAAATGAAAATCACCTCTAAATCCCTTCTAACGGCCCCAAAACGTACAGGCAAGACACAAGGAGGCAACTACCGAGGTAAGCAAGCTTTATTCGTGTCATTTTTATTAAATTTGAACAATTTCACGAACACGATTATATTTATTTCCATACAAAGTCTTATAAAAAGGACTCAATCACCCACAATACAAACTATTAGCTTGGGCGGCCTGTGCTACCAGCAGTGCTCATATATTTTCACAATTATGCCAAAATGCACAAATTATTCTCCTGATCTTCGAAAATATGCTCACAAAATGACGCAGATTATGTAGATATAGGCACGGAATAACGACCTCAAATAATTATGTTTTTCCAATATGTTTTAGTTTGAGTGTTTTAAATCTTTTGTGGGTTTGGGTTTGGGTTTAATTCTTATTTGGGGGTTGGGTTGGGTGGATAGGCCTAGTATTAGTAAGGGACGCCTTGTCCTATTGTCTGTCTACCCGCCATTGGCGAATCTGTAAATAAATAAATATTAAAATAAATAAATAATTAAATATGATATATAACATTTGGAGTATAGTTGGCCTCGGCTCTGGGTAGTCCATAACAGCTACTCGCATCTCTGAACTGTTTTTAAAATGTCTTCAATGACTTAAAAATCACACGTGACAACATTGAAAACATCAAGCTAGGAAGCAAACCAACTTCTTTACAGTTCTGAGTTCTGTCAGCATAAATATCTGTTTCAATAAACATGGATAAGAGTAGTGTAAACACTAGAGTAGACTGCTCAAGTCAACATCAGCGCTTATTATACTGCAACATTACACTTTCCTGGAGATGGTCCCGGGGGGAGGGGGGTACTCCACTACATTGGCTCTATCAGTCTATGGGTATGTGCCGCCAAACGGAGTATGAATTATAGGGTTTTGTGCTAGAACGGGGTATCATTTCGTGCAAAATTTGGATCCATTTCTAAAACGGGGTAGAGATTTTTTGGAAATTTGATACTTTTGGGCCTTGGAAAATCGATTTTTTTTTCTAGAACGGGGTATCAAAATGGTATCAAAATTGAGACAGTTTACTCTAGAACTTGGAGTGGGTATCTCCCCCCCCGGGGAGATAGTCAACGAGCACACTATCCTGCTGGTCGCTAAATGCCGCCGAGAGGCTATTCAGAGCAAAGTTAAAACTACTCAGACAAGGACTAAAACGTAGCTCAAAGATGCATTGCAGGGACATATTTTTTTAATTTAATTTATTTCTGTATTCCATAGAGACAATACATCAAAATTACTAACAAAATTAGAACTGATTCATACTTCCAAAAGTGCTAAAATGTCCTAATTATGCTCTGACAGTGGTTTTGATACAAAGTATGCTCTTGTGCTCCAATTATGCCAAAATTATGCTAGCTATAGCACAATCCGCCACTGGCAAGCCCTAGATCCAAGCAAATAATTTTTTAACTTTCAGTTAATGGACAATAGCGTTATTTTTGCCCGCTCATGTTTATTCCACAAGCCACCGCCCTCGCTGTCCTATCAGGCTGTTTCTGATATGTCTGCAGTATTGTTTCTGTGAATTGTTATGAAGCTGAGATTTCAACAGGATTTTACAAGTAAATCTTTGAAAAAGGAATCTGGTATGCAACGGTAATGTTTCAGGCCGGGTTTCCGCCTGCGACTGCGCCTGTCATGGCTGCCTGCTTTTATTATTCGCTCCGTATTTGTCTTCTGTTATTTCTTACGTTGAGAGTTTTAATGGTAAATGACCAACTTAATGCACATCCTAAGAGTGTAAACTCCAAGACTGGATTCTCTCTTCTGGATAACTACGACTTTTTAAAGGATTTTACAAGATCTTATACTCTCATGATGCAAGTGGAGTTCAAGCGTGTCAAACTACCGTCACACTTCAATCTCAACTATCCCCGCTTGAAAGCTTAAAGACATGGTGAAACTACTCTAGCCCTTCCTTGTAAACTTTTCGTAATGGATCTTACAATCTACATGGATGTGAAGCCGAATCCTGGCCCTCAGAAGCGGACGGAACCCGGGATTCATGTTCCATCTGTAAATGGATCAAGTCATTTAAATTTTCCCGCCACAAAAAGCCAGTCCAGAACAACTTGATACATGTACTCAAGACAACAGCTCCTCGCCCTTAAATCAAAATCCCTTATACCGAGGGATCTGTACTTGACTCTCAAGCGAGAGGGAATATTCGAAGATCGTCGTACTTGAGCTGGAAAATGGGTAAAATCCAAAACTAGCGGTTTTAATTCTAGTTACTTTAACAACTGTTTAAATATTCAAGCAGAAGATCCTGTTGCCATGTTGGATTTAAATCACATCATTAGCATGGACAATGGTTGTCACCTTCATCCAATTCAAGTTCATCCAATTCAGCCTCTAATTAGAGACATTGTCTTCAAACCAAACCCTGGACCAATTTGTACACAAGATAATATGCAATATTTACACCGCAAAGGAAGGTGTCAAGGTCAATTGTCCTGTCGCAATAACAACAACTTGGTGAAGATAAAATGTCTCTCTGATTTGCATCTGAAGTCAACCAACACCCAGTTAACTCTATGCACATTGAACGCGCGTTCCTTGAAAAATAAATCTGCGTTGTTCCAGGACTATGTATGTGATTGTAAGGCTGACTTATTAGCTATAACTGAGACTTGGCTGTCTGCAAATGACTCTGCAGTTTGTAAAGAGATTACTCCACCTGGCTATAGACTACTTCACTCTCCTCGCAATGTCCGTACAGGCGGAGGAAGGCCTCTTGTCTTAATAGACTCTCTTAATGCCCGACGACTTTCTTCAAGTGAAAATGTCAGTATATAAAGTAGAAAGTAGCTCGCTTAAGATCTAGATAGTACGATATTAGACAGTACGATGAACCTATTAGTCGTGACGGGATTTACAGAGGAGTGTGGAGGTCTATATACTATGGCAAGTCTAAGCCATATTGAGCCATCATCAACAAGGTATTCAGATAATTCAAATGACTCATTTTCACTTGAAGAAAGTCGTCGGACATTAAGAGAGTCCAGACGTATCCGGCGAATCCGGTATGCGAATCCGTAACTTTTTGAATCCGCTCTCCAGAGTGGAAATTTTTGAATACGCTAAGAATCCGGAATCGTGTGGACGGCGATATTTTTAAATCCGATGACGTAAATGCAGGCTTTTGCGCATGCTCTCTTTAGAATTGGAGAGTAGAGTGAATCCGGATACGTGTGGGTGGGGGCATTCGATTCGGATACGCTACGTGTTGACGCGAACATTTTTAAATCCGCAACAAAATGTTTACGGATTCAAAAATATCCGCATACGTGTGGACGAGGCCTTACTACGCTTTAGAGCCGATAACTCCAATTTGTAGCAATGAGGAATGATGACGTCATTATTGCTACTAATCTTTTATCTATCTAACTAATAACATTTCCATGAAATTATAATCCCTTACAATAAGTATTAGCACAGAAAATTATTGATTTTTATTAGCGACCAAGCTTTCGTTCTACTTAAAGCGCCCCGTTAAGAAATCATTATATCCTTGCTACATATTTTACTCCCGCGACAATTATTGATTTACATATCCCCATTGATTGGATAACTTTCGAAATAACAAATAATAACAATAATAATAATAGTAATAACAATAATAAGCAGAATATTGCGCAATAAGTCTAACCAACAAAACGGTCTTTCATGACGCAATTAAAAGCCATTACCAAATCAGCATTAGATTCCAGAATTCTCTTGACCTTGGGAAGGTCACCTTCTACTGATGCAAACGTGAGAAGACGCATCTGCTGCACTCCAAGTTCATCACTGATAAGTTCGTCAATCCCAGGAAATTCTTCACTAAGTCGCTCAGCAGCACTGTTAAAAGAACAGGAGTAACTGACAGGCGAAACAAATATCAGAACAAGTTATGCAGCGAGCAAGGAAAGGTAGAGATAAACAAATAGGTAAGGTTTACTCCTGAAGTAGGAAAATGCAAAACGAAACAGGGAGAAATACGGAAAGTCTAAGAGATAGATCAATAGAAAATAAGACGCGACTTAGCTAAGACACATTATATTATACGGGTCTGATTTGCGTAAGGCAGGTACATTGGGGAATGGACATTATTGGCTAATATCGAAAAGCGCTATTACCGAAAATCGGAAAGGGGTGGGCGATTCAATCCCAACCTCTTTCTGAGAGACATAGTTAATAGATAATGATAATGGGTTAATGTAGTCAATATAACAACAGTTGAGGTTTTACAGATACCAATCATGTAGAAATGCCAAAAAAACAAAGAATTACAAAAACAAAATGTCTCATTATTCTCTTATTTTTGGTGCTTTTGAATATGTTTTCAGAGGAAAAATCAAATCGCATTTGGCGGATAGTAACAAACAGTTGTATAATGTCAGCATAAATTAGCATTTGATGTAAATTTCTTTGTACAAGAAAAAAGGTCAATGTTTAAATCTAATGAACGTACCCCGAAATACGAATTGTCCTAGTGTTCGTTTAGCTTCAGCACTGCGGTCTCCGGTTCCCGCAATTCATACTCTTTCACACAAGCAACAATAAAAACGAGTGAATGAAAAAAGAGAACACACGAAAGTATAATTTCAGCATCCGTCGTCGTATAGCTGTTGCCGTCCTAGCATCTTAAAGTCCCTACTAAAGTCCAGTCGGTACGGCATCTGCCTTCTGATCCGGTGCCTTGCACCCTGCAGGTCGAGGGTTCGAATCCTGGTGTGGAAATTGTTTCACGTTTTTCCTTTTTTTTTTCGGGGAATTGTTGTTTCTCAATTTTTGATCGATTAATCAAAAATCGCCGTAACTGAGAAACTCGAACGAACAAACTTTATATACCAGTACATCAACATGTCGATGTACTCGGCGGAAACTTCTTGTCAATTTTATTTCGTCCAGCTCGCACCTTTGCTGAAAATTCTGTCGTTTTTTTTCTTGTCTGTGAACCCTGTAAACTATTTCGCCATTTATACTACTATAAAGAATATACTTCTGAGAAACGTATACCTTTCATTGAAGCTGGATGCTAGTGTGGTCACATTGAACTTTACCGGCGAAATTGATAGCAAGTTTTTACTCCATTTCAATCAACTGACATCCATCTCAACTGGCAACAAGGTCTGATTGCACTTTGCCTTTGACATTGCATATGGTGATCACATGCTGCGCACGTGATTTGTCAACCCCTGTCACCCCCAAGTGGTTAAAACGCAGTTTGAACGAAAAATTTGTTGGATTGACTTAGGGGTGGACCATTTGACTTTTGAGGGGAGGGGTGGAAGAATTGGTTGGTGCAAGAGTTTTTTTGCTCACTGGCCAGTGGTGCAGACAATTTTTTTAGGGCTAAAAAGCTTTGCATGAATATTTTTCTATATATTATCTGTTGCAGGGAATTTTTTTCTGACCTATTTTTATAGAATCGATGTTATATAAAAATAATTTAATGTGTTCTGGACTGGGACTGCTATCCAACTAGCGCTGTAGGCGCGAGCATACTAGGGGGTTCCGGGGGCATGCTCCCCCGGAAAATTGTGAAATTTAGACCCTCTAAAATCGCTGGAAATGCTTCCAATTGTGTTGATCATCGTTAAAAGGCACCCTATTGTTTCCTGTGATCGGTAGGAATTTTTTTTGCCTCTTAATCTGTGCATGCATTTTTTAACGGCCATTCATGTTGCATGATTTCTTTTTTGCTGTAAAGGCTTTGCAGGAATTTTTTTTTCTCAAATCTTCCACTCCCCCCC
>JANVCH010094864.1:0-14663 GCA_025505405.1 Epizoanthus rinbou | reverse complement strand
TGGACCCCTTACCCTTTTATATACCACTTTTAGCCAAAAAGGTGACCCTTTAAAATACCTCAACCTAAAATACGGGATCCTTTTCTATACCAAAAAAAAGAAAAATGTCAGATACATTTAAACATACCCTTTTTCATACCAAAACAACACAATTCCTGACCCTTTCAAATACCTCGAGCACGAAATGCCCACCCTTTCGTATATCAGCCTGACAAAGTTACCCCTTTCGGGCGGAGCCTCCCCGTATAGTAAACATATGGGAGTACCCCCCTCCCGGGATGCGTCCTAAACAGTTGCGGACACATTAATTCCTTGCCACGGCCCCAAATAAATGCGGGAATGGGAACACCTACTTGTTCTTTTACAATCACATCTGGATGAGTTTCGAGCGAGTAAGCGACTTCAAGCTTTCTTACAGTTGAGAAAACCATGGAGTTGAGTTTACTGCCGGCACCTTGGCTTTCCAATTCCTCGTACAGTTTCTGCTGTTCGTGGAACAAGTAACGTTGTACGCATGGCACAATGTCATGGAAGTACCGCTGGACAGTATGGACAGTCGAGCAGTCGTATTCTGGCATTTCGGGTGCTAGTGTCTGCTTTACAGATTGGCTCAACGTAGGAATGTCACACGCTTCCAAAAACTTCATGATCAGTTCTTTCCTTTTCTTGTCATCCGTTAGTTGTTGTCCACGTTGACGTCTTCTTGGTGCAGTAGTTTGTCCAAGGTTGACAAAGAGAACTTTTGCTTCTTTCTGGAAGACTTTTGCCAAGCGCTGATCATCTGATATGAGAGGTTTATCAGCAAGTGAGGCCCAGCGATCCACACATGGAATGACTTCCTCGTGTTTCAAACGCTCTTTCAGCCACGATTTGGCGAGATTGTCTTTTTCGCCAAGGACTGCAAATATCTGAAGAACGTCTGCTACAGTGGATGGCGTTGGTCCACCGCTGTCTGCAAAACAACAACAATAAATTTATTTACACTCAAACGTTTTACAGGAAGTAAGGAAAGTTACATATATTACAATTTTTACGAGTGTTGGGACTCCAGAAGTAGTTAAAACTAATCGAGTCTGAAGCCCCAATATACTATAACATTTACAATTGGAGCGGTCAAATAAGAAAAAAAGAAGAAAAAATAGTCAAGAAAGTACGAATATACGAGAACAAAATTTGGATATATAAATATGCATGAGCTATCAGTGTTATAGAAGGGGCACTAAGACAGCAACAAAAATGCACCATTTCATGTTGCCATGGTGACAATGGAACTGATTAGCGTCTCTTTGACAATTACCAATGGTAACACGCTTCTTGAAAACAGTTGATTGTCGGCAAAAATATTGATTATTATTAAGAAAAAGAGACTGTCTTAGTATTAGCCCATCTTAATATACATGTAATCTTCATTTTGTACTTCCATCACCAATGCGCATCTGATCCCTTTTAGGAAACTTGTTCAAAATAAATATTATTATAGTTTATGGAACATTGCACGGTTTGGGCTACTCCGAAGTATATTGCAACCACATACCGGAGGAAACTGAGTACCTCTGCCTAATGAAAGCAAACGCGTGCTCGTACTCGCAAAACTGACGCTGTGTTCGTAGGCTCGCAAATGCTCAAAAAAAACATTCAATAGCCCTTACCACTTATAGACCTTTCAGGCTTATAAGATGTCTGTAAATGTTACACCTGATTCTACTACAGATACACCAGATAAGATACTCAGGTCAAAGAACACATTCAATTCTTGCCGCAAAAGCGTAGATGGTAAAATCTTATTCAGAAAAGGAGCTATAGTGAACTACACGGCATTATTACTAAGAAAACAACTTAGTCCTGGACGATCTCTAATTCACATCAGTAATACTAGTTACACACTAGCCTTGCGGTCAACCGATGTACCGAGATGGGTTGATGATGGTGAGATTTTAACAGGACTGACAATAAATTCACTGTGTGTTCCAGTCAGTACTTGCTTTGTATCAACTCGCTGTCGTGCCGTGAAAACGTCTGATAAAATTAGTAAGGAATTGAATACTACTGTCAGCACAATCTTAAGCGAAAATAGTCTTGAAAACAACTGAGAATTTCTTATTATTTCTCTGTTTGCCATGAGGCTGCACAGCTTGTAAAGAAGAGCAGGTGTTTGTCTAGTTTTTAGTGCATAATGATCAAACGGAACAGAACCGACTGGAACGGCCAGGTTTTAAATGTATCGGAAGTCACAGGATCTCAAAACCTTTTAAAAAAACCGACCAAAATATCTATATGTCTAAACGAATTGATAGCGCTGTAATTACGTACTCTTGAAAACACACTGTTTTAATGGAGTTACTGTCTTATTTATTTTCCTGCTATCAATAATTTAATGGGGTTTTGTCTTCTTCGATCTGTGTTGTTCCATACGAAGATAAAGTTGTCCAATCCATCTAGTAAGGTTTATTACAATACATTCAACAAGATATTTCGAACGTTGCCCGGGTAATATACAGTACTATCTTGACAATTTCCTACCAGGAAAACTGCGTTCACTGGTATTAAGGGACTGGTTTCTCTTTTTTACAAACGTAATCAAAAATCAAAATGAACTTAAGTAAATCAAAATAAACGATACCCGTCTCAAACTATGGGCGTTTTCTGATAATTTTAGACAAAAAAGAAAGTGAAAGCTTAAAATAACTTATTACAAATAAAACTGTTCCTGCGACAATCTTGCTATTTATTCCAGGTAATCAGCACATATCCATGTCTTAATGACTCAAAACTATACAATATTACTTTAAACCGAGGTGAATAAACGTATATTGTTGTTGTTGTTGTTGTTGTATCCAGTATCATTTAGGACCATGTTTTAGATTTTCACTTTCATTTTTGTGAAAACTTCAGTCATTTGAACTGTGATGAACTGATAAAGACTAAAGACACAAGTCGACATGATAGAGATGTTTATTAACTAATTTTAGCTCCGAGGGTTATAATTTAATATTTTTTGCAATCTATAAAAAGGAAAACAAACAGTTACTTGGGAATATCGCCATGGAAAACATTCATATGTATCGGGTTACACTTTGTGTGTGAGATTTTTGTAAATCTATGACCTAAAGACACTTGGAGAACGATGCAGAAGGTAAAAGTTAAATTACAAACAATCTTTTCTGATAAATCAACAGTCACAATTGTGGTTATAAATACAAACATGAAGCAGTGAAGAACGCAACTAGACGTCTCTCTTTGTAGTCAGCCGAAGATGGAGCTTTGTCCTGCGAAAGGCACATACGCCAACAAGACTAGGAACTCTGACCGCACTCCTTGTACACGTAACCAACAGTCTGGTGCAACAACAGATTTCAGAGCAAGAAAGAAACTTATCGCAACATAAATGAATGTATGTCAGCTTCATATGGTACATAGTCATGCATGGTATAAATACAATATCGGAACTCGTTTGATATATATTCAGTACAACTTGAGAGAAGACCACAATACGGCAAGGAATTTTAGAATTTAGTTTTGGTGAATTGATGATTTTTTCAAAATTTGTGTGTAGTGGGTTCAACAATAAAAATGTTGTACTCGCAAAAGAAATTTTAAATGCGAAAACTGTTCTCCACTCAGATTAAGAAAATACAATCATTTTTGCGTCATTTTTCGAATTCGCTAACACAACTCTAAAATAGCCTAAAATATCCAGACGTTTAGACTCCGGAAACTAGTAATGCATTTTCTTTATATCTGTGCATTTGTAGTACATTTTTCTATGTGAAAAATTTAAATCCCCCCAAACCCCCAATTTTTTATATATTTGCAAAATAACGTTCTCGCAAAATTTCACACTATACAGTACACAGACGCGCTAACTCGTCAGTAATGCCCGTAATTTCTGTTTCACTATTCTCTGAACAGAACATGTACGGTATGCTGCGTATTTCTAGCAGATAAATGCATGGGCACTTTGAATACTCGAAAATCTGTTTGTTCAAGGAATAATTCAAATTAAATTAAACCTAAAACAACGACTCCATTTCTTCTTTCAGAAATAGGATCGATAATGCAGCAGAAAACGTGTATAGCTGTTTTGCTATATTCGTCAGAAGATACACTAACAAGGGATAGACCATAAGTAACTAAGCCATTTTTTATATATATTTGGGATTGAAACAATGTTGGAATTAATACGCGATAATAAGATTTGCTTGTCCTTAGCAGTAATTATATAAGAAATTGCTTCATGACTGTAGTATCAAACAGCATCAGTTATTACAAGGAGCATAACAATGATTGATACACAGCGCCGAAAATTGAAAAGTTAAAAAGTTTGAACACAAAAATTATAAAAATATTTAGTTTCTCACAAAAACAATTGTTAATCAACTCTACTTGGGGTTTTTCGGTTAATGCAGAATATTTATGCAAGCGAATACACAAAACACAGATGTAACAAAGTTTGCCAACTTCGACACAGATCGACAACAATTACATCGTAACAAAAAGCCCCTGGCTCTGCGAGCCACTGAACGCTAATAAGAGTAACGAAACACTGAGAGATGTTGGAAATCAAGAAGTCCGGTTTATTTTGTAGCGCAATTTTATTTGTGGCAAATAGGTGTTAATTTTGTGACAGGTAACATTTCGCAAAAAAATGTTATTCCAGCAGCTAGGGCTGTAACTACAAGTTTTCGATCACAGACTCTTGATTCAGCTCTTGTAAACAATAGCTGCATAGATTAGACATAACAAATAGCTTACACGTTTTTCACTTTAAGCACTAGGAGTGCCTTTTGAAACACATCATGTTCAACACATTCACAGTTATAAACATAAGTGTAAGCATTCGAATGAGAATATTAGCACATTCTTAATATTACTTATCGCACACTGATAAATTCAAATTTATTTTAACCAGTTCCCGGCTGGCGTTGGTGCTGATAGAATTCCATTCGCTCTCCTTAACAAAAGAGCTGCTTATGAAGCCTTGCAAGGCCTCATTGAATCGTATTAAACATTGTTCTGTGAATACTCACTAGAGAAAACAACTTAATTTATCATTGCCTGTGTTCGACTAATTGTAATCAATTTGTGTAATAACCCCTGATCTCAGGTTCTCATTTTAGGGCGTTTTTAAAACATTTCTTTGCTAGTAAACTCAATGGTTTGTCGAGTTCACACCTCATTTTGGTCATACCCATTTGAAAAATATAATTTTCCAGAAGGCCGGTTTCGCTGTCGGTGAGGTTAAAGGCTTATTTACAACCATCAAATAAATAAAATAAAATGGGATTATTGAATAAGTGCAGGCTAACTATGCTATGTATGGCTTCCTGGCAATTGAGATATTCTATCTTTATCACGAAAATACAAGATATACCGTCTCAAGAACAGCATTTGTAGACAACGGGAATAATTTTAATTGCAAGTAATTTTCATCTGAGACAAAGGCAATTTATATCTTACTTGCTGTGCCTGCTAATGAGTCTTTTCTAGAAGTAAAATATCTATTTTATTTGTTCCTATGCATTCCCATATTCTTGATTTAAAGGTAAAGTGGAAAGGATGACAGTTTTTACTTAATCAATATCTCTTACAGTTTCAAAAATTCGATATAGATATATATGTCCTCTTTTCTTACTTTAATAAAATATTTAAGTAGCCCTCCCCCCAAACGTTAAGGAAGTCGGAATTGTGCTAACACATAAAGGTTCATTGTTTGATTCCAGTATTGATTTCAGTAGTATCCAGTTCGATTTCACCATTAACACTTATCACAAACAAATTATATAACATAACATTTCTCTATAGTTGACATTTGGCTTATGAAAAATATAATTGAAGTAAATTTGTTGCCTTGCATCTTTTGATATATCTGTCATGTGGAAAAGTATAACTTCATATCAAAGAGAAGGAGAGTTATAGGAAATAAGGTCAGACTTCAACTCATATTCTTATTTATATCAATAATAACAAAACCGAAACTTTCAATGCCAGTGTAGAAACTCGTTGTTTTGTAAGACTGAATTGAAGGCAGTGTTTAATTTCTCTCAGTACATTGCTGAATAAGTTTAACAATTCCTTGAGTCGTCGTTGAAGTAAGCAGGAGACTTCATCAGTCAAAATATATCACTACAATGAAGCAATGTTACAAATTAAACCTAATGTTTCTAATTGAATAATTTCTATAATATCTTTATCCTGTATTTTCTGAAGTTTAGAAGATGAAACTATATTATTGAGATTTCGTGTGTATATTGCAGAAGGGATGGTTTGTGTTATCCAAACAGAACTGTAGTTTGGAAGTATTCAGACACAACGAAAAAAATTGGAGATTTGAACGGAACAAACTTTCCGGTCTTTTAATCTGAAAACATAATATAAAATTTATCATTTCGTCTTTCTTCTTGGGTCTTCCGCGGTTTTGATATATAGTTTCTTTTGAATTGACGTTTTAGTAAATGAATACCTAATATGCAGAATTCTTCTTTGTTTTCTGTCTTGATGTCCTAATTACCGACAATTCTGTCAATTGTATTATGTATCCCCTTTCAAAAACTTTTTAAAAACATGTGCCAAAACTCATTGTGTGAAAAAATTGTATTTTTATAAGGCTCCTATTTCTTTTAATGAATTTTGAACAGATGTGAAAGAGTTGGTTCACATCTCAAAGATGAGATTTCTCATTTCAGTAATCTTGGCTTCGGCTGGAAGAAACAGGTTTTAGTAGATATTTTCCGTAGAACTGCAGACTGAAACGCAAAAGTCTGGCAATATTTTCCCTCTAGCAATCAACACGTACTTTAAAAAGATGTTTTGCAGATCTGACAATTTGAAACAAAGTAACTTCCTAAAGAAATTGCAAATAACAAAGTTGTGATCTACTTAAGGGCTTTGATACTGAAATTGAATAGTGGGTCACGCTTTTAGAAAAAAATTAAACATTGTATTCTTTTATGCATTTCGCGCTACTTGTTATTATGCTTCCATGTCTAGAAATCTTTATTTTGGTTATAGTTGTATGGCGTGATAATGAGAACCTTTGTATTGTCACCTTGGCAAGCCTAGCTGGGTGAAATGATGCCAATTTCTCATATAGAGAACAGTTCTTAAGTTATGGTCTCTTCTGCATATTTGACATTTCCTTGCAGATGTAAACGAAGTACCCCCAATGGTATCGTACTATTGCCCTGCAATTATAAATAATACATGCAGTAAACTAATGAAAAATATTTATTTTCTCAAGCACAAGACTAAATTAAATAGATTTAATGCACAGTTGGATAGAAGAAGAAGAATCAACTATTACAGAGCACAGTCGGTTTGCAGTTAAAACGCGAGATACGTGCGAGAGACCTAGATTTCAACAGCCTACAGTAAATCGACGAGAAATGTGGTTCATTGTCATGTGACTTTGCATTCAAACCTCTGGAAATTTAATTGCAAAAGTTGGAATTATAAAGCATGGGGCGTCAATATAACTTTAAGCAATGTTTACTCTACTACGCCTGTTAAGTTCAAGCTCGCCATTGGAATTCTGTTGCAGTTTTGTCCCACCTGAAAACTACACATCAATAACCACATTCCCACCCATAACAAGCGTTTCTCTCATGTTAGTATTTCAAAGAGTTCAAATGAATTATTTTTTATTAGAGCAATTACGTTTTTTCCATACTAAGTATCAGATAAACTAGGAGTAATGACTAATGTTTTCTTTGCGAAAATAGTAGTGTCAAAGCTCTTGAGGATGTGTCATTCTCTAATTAAAAGATTATTCACACCGAGTTGTTGGAGCTTGTGAGCAAAAGCGGTGTCTATATTGAATAAACGTTTCACTATTCATTGCTAAACGTGTAAACTTCCAACGCTAACGAAGTCTGCAAACCTTCTCATCACCTGCAGCAACCGGTCATTTTTTCTCTAACTGGCTAATTAGACCTCTTGCTGACTTTCGCACCGAACATCGTATCATTACCCGTGTTTACATACTTGCTACGGCTCACTTTCCAGAATATTCGCTGATTAAAGGGTAAAACACAAAAGACTAAGGGAGCCAACACAAGACTACTTCTAGTTTCTTAGACAACTGAAAGTGTTTATAGCTAAAACAAAGACACAGAACTTCACGAACCGTGAATAACGCGCTAAATAGCTAGTGACTTCTTTCAGTGTATTTATTTTTATAATCAGCAGCAATGAACGCAATGGCAAAATTCTCACTTAGCAAATTAAACATGTATTCATTCACGAAAATTTCTACTTATTTCTCTAATCAACATATTCTTCTAAAAAATATTTTTTAAAACAAGCCGAAAGTGTATATTTAAAATCCCTGAGCGTTTGACGGTAGTACACATTACTGTCATTATAAACAGCTAAAAGTGTTTATTGTTTCACTATGAACACTGAAAATGGCGCGCGCACTATCCCCGAGCGTATGTACAAAAACTAGTATACTGTTTGTCGGCTGGTACTGTTTATGTCGGCGGTATCCAAACAGATGCATGACGCGAAAAGTCCCACACACCTGCTTAACGGAAGTATGGAGGACCCCCCTCGGATGCGACAAACAAATGCTTATGTATATCGTGCTGCTCAAGGTTACTATAAAATCTCTCACGCGGTTGTAATTAAGCAGATTTGTGGTGGACGTGGTCAAGTTCAGTTCAGACATCAACAGTGATCTTTGGAGAACATAAGACAAGTTTAAGATTTCATCTAGAGTAGGAATGTCTTCAATGAGTCAATTTCTGCTTCACCCCAGTCGGATGTCAGCTTTCAGCTATACTGACTTTCGGACAATGAGAGGACGAGACGAAAGGAGCATCTATGGAACAAGCGAGAAATTGGTTCTCGAAGACTCTCGAGAGCATGAAGTTAAGATTGAGAAGGAACTGGCTGAAACTGAAGTTACTGAATTAGAGAGAGGAATAACCGATGGAGGTGCTGACGAGAGGGAAGTGTCGTCCTTTGAGGTATCCAGCAATTCGAAAGACGACGAGAAAGCTGATGATAAAGAAAAGAACCCGAAAGAAGATGATCGGAATTCTGAAACGTTTGTGGCTGTAATTGCGCAGTCGATCCTTAGCGTACCGACCAAGAGAATGACACTGAGTTCCATATACAGCTACATCGCCAAACACTACCCGCATTTTGACAAGGAGAAAGGGCCTGGCTGGCGCAACAGTGTACGACATAACCTCTCCAGCAATGATTGCTTCGTGAAGGCCAGTCGCGCAGAAAACGGGAAAGGCCATTACTGGATGATCCATCCAAAAGACCTCCCTGAGTTCTCCAAAGGAAATTTTCGCAGAAGACGAAAGCCACGTCGACCGAAATGCAGCCACTCTCTGCTGTTCAGAGAAAACCCTTTCCTGTACCATACATTCACGCCGGGATTAACATCATACCCCTACCCACACCTGCGAACATCGCAAGATTTGGCCGAAATGTCTCTGCCTCTTCCGTACGGCTCTACGTCCGAGCGATCAACAGCTCTCGCTCCAGCCATTCGACCGAGAGTGGGTCTACTTGGAAGCTACGACGAGTCACACTCCCTATCGACCTCTCGAGGTTTTACCTACCCAAGCACGACTTACCGCATTGGAGAACCGAATACAACGAGAAGTTACCCGAACTTTCCTGGATCGTACCATTACCCGTGTGCTTGCCACAGATGAACTTTTATCGTGATCTCTACACCGAACTGTGCACAGTTGTATTTGCTGCGATATATTTTGCACTAATTCCAATCAAGTTTAATAGCTAACATGCATTGCATACACTTGCACAGTAGTATTTGAAGTAGAAAGCACGATTATCATTGAATGGACTTTAGCACAAGTAATCCCTGAATTTATTGCTCAAGGTTAATTCAACTACAGATGGTATAAGAGATTTTAAATACACACGTGGGAGTAAAAAAAAGATAATATTCTATTTAGAAAATACTCGGCTCTGAGTTTTCGCGACAGTTTCTTATTGAAAAAGAGATATCCTGTACAATTTAAGCATTCATGCAGCAGTCGATCAGTCGTGAACAACAGAAAATAAATGAAAATACATTATTTTATTTATGACTGACAAACTATCACTGTCTTTATGATTTACCTGCATGCAGTTTCTTTCTTACTGACTACGAAGTAATTGAGACAATTTTAGTTCTTGAGGTGAGAACGGTTTCAATGACTGAACATATTAAAAGGCCGAGAATAAATAATTGCACATTTCAAGTCAACGCCTTACTTTTAAAATTAAGATTTAAAACAGATATTACAAAAACACAACTAGGAATATTTCCTTCATAAAGAGTGTCATTGTATAGAACCATGTTGATCTAACCGGCTTTGTAAATATAGTTAATAAAATTGCATTTGATAATACTTAAAGCTTTGTGTGCATAAGACGTGTTCAATGTATTGCTGACCGTGTCCTTTGGTTGAATGTGTGTTCTTGTGTACATAGGGACTACTTCTAAAACAAAGAAACAAACAGACTAAGCTTAATTTTCAAACTTCAATTATGAAGATTTGGCTTTAAGCGCCAGCAAAATCGTATTGATACCGCTAAGCAAGGTTTTAGTGATCCCAAATAAAAGCGTTTATTAAATTTAGTATTTGTCTCATGGCGTTTTGACATTTTGCTTCTGGTATATCCGGGACAAGCTGTCCCACAAAAACACTAAAATGTCTCCATATTCTAAGAAGGGGAAAGCTAAAGTTGGGATATATATCAACATATGCTAATTACAAGTTTTACAAAGATTCCGGTACGGATGTGGGTACTTTATTGGTTTCCGTTCTAATTCACTTAACTGGGTTCTTGTTCTTTTTGCAAAAATTCATCAATCCAAGTGGGTGCAGATGGCCGTGAGGGTAATATTATTTCATATCACTTGCACACGAAGGCAGATGTTTATGGCGGAAGGTTACTAATTTACACTCCTTTAATTTTCAAGTTCCTAAACAACGACTGGCGGTTTGTTTAATCAGTCTATTAGTTTAAAAGCATTCATTGTGGGAACAGAATATGAAGGTGATTTTGTTGTGTTAGATTTCATTTCCATTTTCACAGTTTAAAAAGCAAACTAATGCAGAGGCAACAGCCAACTGGGACCATCAAGTCCATTAAGATGTACATCCATATTTGGAACAAACTTCTAGTCATCCAGTGAAGTTAAGTTCTGCACTGCAATATATAAAGGCTCTTTCAGGCAGCTCTGATCACGTCCATCATTTGCTTGGGTTTTGGTAACAAAACACCGCTATTTACAGTATCATATTGACTCTTTTTCTAGAGTAATTGTTAATTTGTGGCAGATGAATTCCCCACCGAAGGCAGCTGGGATGTAATTAATGTATTCGGAATCCTCAAAAGCTACATTCAAAGTATATTCAAAGGGCGCTCTTATAGTTTCTTAGAAATATATTTTAGTTTTGTGTTTTCGTGAACCTTTTTATCAAAAATATCTGACATTTTGGATCGAAATAAATGTTAATGTAAATGTCAATTTTTATTCATTAAATTTCATGAAGACACAACAAAAGTTGTTGTAAACACTCATAATACGGCGAGAAAAGTATAGCATTCATTGTTACACATACACTTTAGCCAGTCTTGGTGAATTAAAGTCAGAACCTGGGCAGCAAAATTGCTGAAAAATGATCTAGGAACCCACACAAAAATTTTAATTAGTGCTATGATTATGATAAGAACTATTTGAAGAATCGGATGAAGATTTGGCGTTTGCGTGGCAATTTGTGTTCAGCACAACATTCCCCGGTTTATTTCGACACCGTTCGTACAAACTCTATCCACTGGGGGTGTTGGTACAATAGACCACACTGAGTTTGCAAGCCTGATTTAACTCTTAAGATTGTTTCAAACGTTTTTTATAGACGCTTTTATAACTTAGGAATCCGGCTGCACGCGAGGGAATACTTCTTACGTTTAAACTACTAGCACACATTGTAAAGAAATTTAATCCAAGAATCTGTGCGGCATAAAGTTTAGAAACATTGGACAGTGTTTAAATGAAGTTGTAGTGAAATGCGATAAACGATTGAACAATACAAATAACTCGCAAACACATATTTTACAAGTTCACCTCCGCGGCGCGTAATACGTCCATTGTATCCTAAGCTTTTTAACATAGTTACAGAACTAAATCGTATTACTATTGACAAAACCAACAGGTTTAATTGCTTTAGCATAAAACAGACTGCAATCTTGGTCGCCCCATAGGCCATTTTGCGCCTGATCCCACAGCAATAATGATATATTGATTTAGTAAGTATATTGTGTTTGACATAATTACACCTGAATGCAAGTATTCAATAACTAGTTGGCCTTTTGTTTCTATACTCTGTGGCTGGAAGTGATAGTGACATAATTTCTTCAATAAAGAAAATAATTAAAACTTAGCGCCCCAGGTGACAAACTCTAACTAACATTGTTAACACTAAAACCCAACAACTTTAATAATGTGACGTAGTTTATCCGCGGCGATTAGAATTACTGGTCATAACGAGAATTGAGAGAATTCGTGGAGAAACACATCGCTCCTGAACTGGCCAAGTGTTTTTAAACAAGCCTCAAAAACACGCATTGTATTTCGTGAAAGAATGCATCCTCCCGTCGGAGAAGTACCTGGAGTTATTGCCTCATGCAAGGAACATTGTTCTCGTATCCTTTCCTTTCTCCTTTGTATATCTAAATATATTTTCTCTGAATAAACGTTCCGTCAAACATTGTTAGAATATATAATCCTTTCCATGCGGTAGATTTACCAGTCGTCAGGCAACCATTATAGATGAATGGATTACATGAGGCCATCGTCGCGTGTCAACCAACTGAATCTGTTTTTCTAAGAATATTTTAGAAAAAGCAACTGCTAATACAAACTTTGAGTAATCTTTTTGTTACTATCTAGTAATAATTTTGCATGCCTTCTTTAAGCAGCCTCAAATATTAACAACGTCTTTAGAAAAGATATTTTAAAACGGCTCTTTGTGTAGGGTATTGAATGATTTGTTTCTTTATTGAGCCCGGACCATCCCGAGTGCTTGTTGAGTTTAATAATTTACTCTGTAGAGCTGGTACCCCGATTGACAGAGCTGGTACCTCGATACATACACACGATCAAAGAGCTGGTACCTCGATTGACAATCGGTACATACATACGATTGAAGCTGGTACCCCGATTGACAATCGGTACATACACACCATCGAAGAGCTGGTACCCCGATTGACAATCGGTACATACATACGATCGAAGAGCTGGTACCCTGATTGACAATCGGTACATACATACGATCAAAGAGCTGGTACCCCGATTGACAATCGGTACATACATACGATCAAAGCTGGTACCCCGATTGACAATCGGTACATACACACGATCGAAGAGCTGGTACCCTGATTGACAATCGGTACATACATACGATCGAAGAGCTGGTACCCCGATTCACAATCGGTACATACATACGATCGAAGAGCTGGTACCCCGATTCACAATCGGTATACATACATACGATCGTACAGCAACAGCTATGAGTGTTTCTATAACAGGCTTTTCTCGCTCTGTGTGATGTTTCGGTGCAGGAAATACCTTCGGTAAAATCGTTATTTCGATTAATTATGGCCAGCGAAGCAGGGGACATGCAGCACTCTCACTGTCACACAGTGTTCGACATTAAGAGCTCGTGAGCATATTTAAATTTTGAGCTTGTAGTTCACCTGCCATTTATCCCGTTATTCGCCAATTATTTCTAGATTTATAAATATATCGCGTGCGCAGTTGATTATTCGTAACAACAATCGCTAACTCAAAAGTTTGGCATGTTTGTTGATGAAACTCTTGAAGCTGTTGTATAGGTTTAAAATTTAAATGGAATAGAACATGAAGAACTGCACGAATGATAATTAACTGCTGGTTACGTGGGCAATCTTTGATATCGTAACGGAAGCTAGGGACGCGTACACAGCCTTTACTGAGGCAACAAAGAACCAATAGCATACATTTAAATAATAAGATTTCACGGTATCCAGGCAGTAGTTTTTGTTGGGCCCCACTGTTTGCCTGCTTGATTGACTTATCAACTGTGATTGACATGTGTCAATGGGCGGTGCTTGCTGTTGCTCACTTTCACTACATGTTTAGGTTTTGTCGACCCTATACCCCCACCCCAAGAAAAAGCTCAACTGAATGAGGATAGATTTTAAAAACAAAAAGCAACTAATAATATAACAAACCTGCTCATCGACAAGGCTGATTTGTCATTAATTATTCATTAACTGGCAATGGTGCTACTCAAAACTGTAAACATTTCATTTTCTGTTGCTGTTATACGAAATTCGTGGCAAAGACTTGTGAAATTATTGTAAAGCCACTCGGAGGTATTGAGAAAATGTCAGCTTTCTGCTGATCAAAATATCACCTCTCCCAGGAACTTACATCTAACATTCACATTAACGATCTTATTTTACATTTGATATTTTTTTCAGTTGGATCGAAGACACTTGCATCCGAAATTCTGAGCTTAAATGCCGATCAACTGATCTACGTACTTGCACTTGAAGAGGCCAGAAACTGTCCATTTGTTTTATTTCCCCATTTCCCCCGCTCCTATCGACGTTGTATGAAATTTCAGTAGGAACACTGTTCAACACAT
>JANVCH010094753.1:0-14668 GCA_025505405.1 Epizoanthus rinbou | reverse complement strand
ACTTCTTGGCATGTGTCTTCTCCGCAACAAAATGTCTTCTCCGCAACAGAAAAAGTATGCAAGTAGAATTATTTATATTGTGCTTTGGAACATTTCACTGCAGCACAACATACCTTCTGTTATAAATCAGAAGTTCTTAAAATATTTTCCAAAAATTTTTATTCTGTCAGAAATAACAGAAACTTTCAAGTGTCAAATTGTTGCGGAGAAGACATTTAGGAGATGGAAGCTGTGTAGCATACTGACTTACCCACAGAGCCAGCTTCTGACAACTCTCTCATAAATAGCATGTGTAGTACTTTGTGTCTTGACAACTTTTGTATGATTTCAGTTTTTCATTTTTCTTGAAAAAATAATTTTATTTGTCTTCTCCGCAACAGCCATTTTGACATTTTCGATAATTTATTATAATTTATGCTGCATTGTTGACATCTTATTCCCCAAATTTTCATCTTATCATAAACTACAGTTATTGAGCAACAGTGTTACAAACATTTTAAGTCTGTCCTGAAATATTTAAAATCCGGTTTCTCAGGTACTAAATACTGTGAAATGACCCATCCTGTTTGATTGGCGATCTGTGTTAATAATGGTTAAACTTCTAAGTTACCGTAATTCTTATGCTAAAAGGTTAATCTTCCTGTGTACAAGAACTTATTTCCAAAATAAATTTTAATTTGATTAATGCAAGTTTCAATGTTTGTGCATGCATGTGCATGTGCTGTAGTATGCATGTTTTCTTGCTTTCAGCAGCAGTGCATGCATTGATATTTTGTGCTTGGCGATTATTCCAATTTAAAGAGTGCATGTTGTACATAATTAGATAATATTTTCAACTTGCAAACAAACTTGCTTGGTAGCGAAATGACTTTTGCTTGGTGGTGAACTGACTGGTGGAGAAATTACTTGGTGCCAAAACAACTTACAGTAATATTTCATCCCGGCAAGGCCAAGGAAGGAGCAATCATTGCTATGGTTCCAATTCTGCTGGCTTCCATGTTTTTCAGTCACATTTAAATGAAGGGGATCCAAGTTCTGCTACATCAAGCTAGGGTGCATTCAATATTTTCCTGGTTCGTGCCAGGGGGATGCATAACCTTATGTCTCTAGGGAGAACACTTGACATGAAACTTAAGCAGGATCAAGGACTGCAATTGCCGGGATGGCATGTAAAAAATAATGTCTTCTGGGTTTTAAAATGTTCTTTAGTACGCTTGCACAGTAAACTACAGAGATCACTAAAATCTTGCATATGAACAATTAACATGAAATTCATAAATCATACAACGGTCATCTTGTTTTTTATATCTTAATTTGAATCTAGAAAAGTAAGTGATCCAGGTAAGTAATTATTTATTTCCTGATTATGAAACAATAATCTACTTTTGAGTATAAGTTTGTTTATTTAATATTCAAACTTCTAGAGATGCATTTCACCTTAGATAATTTCTTGGGCAGACTATTCAAACTGCTTTTATATCCAATTCAACTACCAGCGCATCAGGCCATTAATGATAAATGAAGGTTATGGTCGCTGAATTACCATACTCTAACGTTACCCGGTGGTATCAAATTCCTTTCTGAAAATATGGCTTTAAATCAGAATCAAAGGGCTTTTATTTCGAGGAGATTTCAATCTATACATTTTTCTAAACACTTCAGTTTGAAGTTTAAAATTGTTAAAATAGTAATTCTTCACAAGACTAAAGTGTTGATCGTCCGTCAGAATAATTTTGAATTCAGCTGTCCCGCGTCCAGGCAGATCAAACCAGTCGGTGTTTAGTTTTGAGAAATCCTAAAATGCATTTAACATTTTGACTATTTCGATTTCCTGACTTTCTGTCCAGGCAAACTAAAATAGATTCTATCGGTCCTGTCAGTTAGTAAAGTTGTAAACAACAAATGAGAGGACTATCTCACCAGCTGAGCGCAAAAAATAACCCGAAATGCGGTCGCTGTGAATATTTGTGACTCGGTAAAGAAAAATACTCATACTGCATAGAGTGCATAAAATCATGTGATACCTAGCTGGAAGCACCAACAAGGTTTTTCGAAATATCTTCAATTGGATTTTAAAACCACTAATATATATAATATATATCTTAAAGTCGACTTGTAATAGTCACATCAGGAAGTATATAATATAATTAAACTTTTTTCAAAGTGCAATTCAAAACATGTCAATGAAGTCGTCGAGAACGTCATCAAATCCTTCTTAGGCTGGTCAAGGATTAGGCCGCTTGGAAAAGGGAACTACTCCCACAAGTAGTACATCACAACCATTTGTAGTCGAAATTCTAATGGTGGGATAATCTTGATCTAAATTCTGTAAATCACCCTGGCCGTCCCCAACGGCCGGGGTAGCACAGGAAGCCTTGAACCTTTCATCGTTTAATAGGCGATCTACTATCACTATCAGCTGCAAACTTTCTACCCGAGACTCCGTTTGCTCAGTAAATAAAACACAATCACGCTAAACTGTCAACTGCTTACCATTCTTCCACGGATCTGGAGCTTCCACAGCTTTGACAAGCGAATCATCATCTGGAAAGGAAACTTTCCTGCCTAAGCGTTTTGAATTTGATGTAGGATTACTTGCAGCACTTTGCAAGCGCAAGGCCAGTTCTCCTTGACTGTTTGATGGCCTTTCGTCGCTCCCCGGAGGCCTACATCCCCGTTGTTTTCTTTCCTCTAAAGCCAGAACATCCTCGCCCGTTTCCATAATTAATCATGATTTAAACAAGCACTCCATTAAAAAACCGTCAAGGTCTAAGAGTTGTCTTCAGAATTTGGAATTTACCAATGTAACCCAACCATCAGGCATCACACCTCAACAAACGGAGGCCATATTGGAAACCCACTGCAAGAGACTGGGTTCGATAAGTTATCTCCAGCTTGTATTGCTAGAAATAGAGCTAGCTCCCGTGGTTCTTTGCAATTGCGCAATTTAATTTTATTCAACAGTGAATAGGTTCACACCAAATAAATAAAGGGGAATAATATAACTTTTTAATTTATGAATTATGTTTCCCTTCACTGCCCAACTCACTAAAACTGCTCAGCGAACAGCTACAGGCCGAAAAGGCCAAGGCCAAGGAAAAGGCCAAGTGGAACGGGAGAGGGGGGAGGGCCAGGGGGAGCCTGGACATAACATAACATTACCCAGAAGGCACTATGCCTTGCGCTTTTCTTTGGCCGCCATCTTGGATTGTTTGGAGTTGTTTGCTGATGTTTTTCAAGTACAATACCTTTACTGGTCGAATTTCGCCATCAGAACCCTTACCAGCTTATCAGCCACAGGTAAGGCTTTTGATTGCTTTGAAACTTGAAACTTTCGAGTTATGTGTATATTAACTTGTAATTCGTTCGTCTTGCCCATGGCCATGGCCATCGCTGTGACTCACTGACTGTGAGTGTGAGTGTGACCGGCGTTTTCGGTTTTCCGTGTTGTTTTATATATCAGCTCATCCAGAACTGAAGCAGACTGGAAGTTTAGATTATATAAACTTTGTAACGCACTTTTATTTTTAAAAAAGACTTTTAAATATATCCAGTAATATGTTTTTGGAACGCTGGAGTTCGGCTGACAGCTTGCCACTGGAAAAGTTATAAATTAAAATATAAATTATATATCCCGGATTTATGAATTTGTAATTATAATCATAATGCAGTTCTTTGACGTACAGTGTTAGTGCATAAACAAATACGAGGTGTTTTACAAACGTAAACAACTCACTACGTACATAACTGTTAGTCTTTCTAAGGGAGATATAAATGGGGGAGAACTATTGGTCAAAAATGAATTACCTGGGGTTTGTGCATCAGTTAGTGAGTTACGTCACAGATTGTCATGCACCTGTGCTCAAGTCAGACCATCCAACGTCTCACACATCGAGTGCCCGAGTATTCATCCCCAGGCTTAACTTGTTGACTGGATTTTTCTCCATACATTACCTTTAAAGCCCAATGCCTTTTGACTCAAAAATCTGACTCCATATATTAGGCCAATTAAAATAAATACCAGGTTTCTTTGTTTTCTGATAGGTTTGTGAAGAATAAGCAACTCTTGGGCGCAACTTCTGACAATGTGTTTGAAGTACACGGACTGTCCAACTTTTGGACAGTACCTTATTGGGACATGAACTTGTGACTACTATGTGAGGGGGTAGCCTGAACATTCTAGGGGGTATGGGGGGCATGAGGGGTATGGGGGGTATGGGGGCATGATTGG
Source organism: Epizoanthus rinbou (assembly GCA_025505405.1). NCBI lineage: Eukaryota > Metazoa > Cnidaria > Anthozoa > Zoantharia > Epizoanthidae > Epizoanthus > Epizoanthus rinbou. Next base: position 10,437 of record JANVCH010094753.1, on the reverse strand, counting down.
ACCCCAGAAAATTTGAATTTTTCAACCTCTGAAATCGCATTGTGAGGGCACTTTTGATAAGTTTGAGCAGCATTTTTAAGCACAATTCAGCAAGCTAAAAATGGTCATTTTTTATGTTAAAATCCAGGAGTTTTACAACACCAAAAGTTTTTGGATTGAAAATAGATAATATTTAGAAAATTGACAGTATGAGTAGTAAGTACAAAAGAAATTTGATTTGAGCTCAGTTAATGCAGACTCCGACTGACAATAGACTAAGACATTGTCAATAGATTACATGTAAAGTTTTTAATTCTTTCACAAAGCGAGACTTTCATTGTCCCAATCAGCAGTTGATTCGGACATGGGATGAATTACTTCAAATCAGGACTGTCCTGACAAACAGGACGGTTGGACAGTCTTGAGTATAGAACCATCAGAATACCCACAATAAGGTCAGCAACAGAAAATGGTGCAAGGTCAGTAGTCCATGTATAGTGGATTGTTACTCCACTGATCAGGCCAGAGTTTAAAAAAATTGTTTTACCCTAATACAAAATAAATGAAAATATGTACATGCAACACCTAATTTTAATAATTGCTGGCGAAGTGAAGCGTAGCCAGCACTTATATTCCAGTACATATCCAGATTCTGGATTTCCCTCCCGTGGTTTGTCCACAACTCAGCCCTTGTGCTTTTTACACGCGCCCCCGCAGAACTTATAGTGCATGTGCTTTTGGCACTGGCGGACATGAGTTTGTTTTCTTTTTTGTACGACCAACATTTCCCAGTTCATCAGTGGACTTCAGAAACAATCGATCATATTTTATCACATGACAGCATCTATTTGAGTGGCCTACAGAATGGACAAATCCCAGTTATAGAAAGGCAGGCAATAAACAATCTTCCTTCTGCTGTGCACTGGTTTCCAGAGAGTAGAGCGATGAACATGATCTTGACATCTGACGCGGGCAACACAAAATGACAAATCAGCCCAGGTTGAGCACACAAAAATGGCCCACTTTTGCCAAACAAAAAGAACATCAGCCCACTTTGGCACAAGACAAAGGAACGAAACCAGTTGAGACACTAGACAATACAAAGAACGTGAACCGAACTAGATTTTTTGAATATGCAAGAGAGTTGCATGTCAGTATAAAATCGACGGTCCTTATTTATATGGTGTATATAGACTTGAAGTCTTCATCTCGCCAACATTTCGCTTACCTTTGGTAACTCCTAGTAAATAAAATTTAGATGTAGGCGCTGATGAGAAACCAGGATTTTTTTTAATTTGGCCTTTAGTTATCATTAATTTCATAAATACCTTGCACTTATCATTCATCCAAGCTTGGCAACTATTTTAATCTCATGTGGTGTCTTATGGGTATTAACCTACAATAAAACTGCTTCCAAGGGCAGAATAATAAATTACTGCTTCTAAAACTTTTGGTGTGATATTTTAACCCAGATTCTTATTGGGTTATGCATAAGATGACATCTCACATCTGTTAAAAGTAGGTTGTATCAAGCAAAAATCAAACTTGGTGATCACAGTTTTCAAGTGAGATGTTCATAAGAAATTGACTTTCAAAGAGGAACAGTGATAAACCCAAAATCATATCACACAATTTATAATAATGATTATTTTTTTTCAAAAGAATATACTAATACGGTTTTGGAGTCAATAAATGTAAATGTAAATGATTCAAGTTATCAAGGCATCATGATATCAACAAATAATCCATTTCTGGCAGTTATTTTAAATGCCAATTTTGTACAATAACCACATTCACTAGTTATCAGTCATCCATAGTGTTGCTCTCATCTGTCATAATGTATCTGCCACCATTTTAAAATATGTTAAGTACTTCTAATAATTTACCCCCAATAAGGCCTTTACTCCTGAATAGGAACTCCTAACTGGCCAATCAAGGAAGTTTCTGTTTCTTGCTTAGTCTGATATTAAACTGTTAAATAGTAGCCAACAGATAATTTTATTGTCACTTGATGACAAATATATAGTTGTTGAGCACATTAATTTTAATAGCAATACTTGAAAGCCTCCTGAACAAATTTGAATGTGAAGCTACAATATAATACGATACTTTATTTATACACGTATCGCCTAGGAGCTTTACAAAACTTGCTAAAACATGAACGTGTAACACAAACTATAATTTAAAAGTTACATGAAGTGTTAGAATATGTTATATGTCATACCCATCCAAACCATTCCCTTCAATACTCCCCATGCCATAATTAACCACCTCCAGTCTCCCTACCACGCCCCCTCTGTGGAATTATTTTGTGGAAATAAAATATAATGAAGGAAATGCCTCAAAATTCACAAAAAGCTTAGCAGAAGTGATCAGCAAAGTCAAGATAATAAACAGTATAAAATATATCTATAGAGGATCTTACATTGCTGTGCGAAGATACGGCTTTTATCTTCAAGTGTCAAATGGAGTTTGTTGCAAAATTAAACACAAGAAGATAAAAGCAGTTTCTTCAAACAGTCATTTTATCATATGAAAATCCATAAAAAAACATGAACTTCTCACCCAGTGAACACAAAATTCAGCCGACTTTTTTCAAAAAAGCATAAAATAACCAACAATATTTTATATATACATGTGATTTTTCTCAACACTTTTAATATCCGGTATCTTATGGATTTTCATATGATAAAATTATTGCTAAATATTATAATAATAATGCTGAAGGGATTTTATAAATCCTGTAACCCTCTCTGAAAAAGTAATAGATAAGTATGTTATAAAATTACTGGCAGGACCAATGTGAAGACAGTAGAATCTGTTCTGTGGGGCCTTTCAAAGGGTTTTACTTTCTGGAACAGGTGATGTGGCCTGAAAAATGGCCAACATTCATCTTGCTAAAATGGGACACAAGCTTGCTGGAATTGTTAAGGTGGTGACAGCAACATCTGGCAGCATTTTGGAGGTAACTCCAATATTCTAGTTGTTACAACATAGTTACAGTATTGCCTGCCTTGAAAGATCTCATAACTATGTTGTTATGACATTACAGGCTGACAGGCCCGTGTGTTTGTACATTCATAGACACATATAAAACACTTTTCTTCCTCGTGTTCTGCTATTCCAGATTTGATACTGCATTTAACATCAAGAAAAATGAATACAGATGCAGAATGAGATATATTAATATACAGGTGCTCCCCACGGGGCTTTTCAGCAACCTGTTTACATAACTAAAGGTATTCTTCCAATTTTGTTTATGTGTACTTGTAATGAAAATATGTTTTTGTCCCGGAATCATTAGGTGTTCTCCAAGTTACCTAGAGAAGTATTAACTGAGGCGGTCGCAGCACCGATAAGTGGAGGAGGGATGCAGAGCCATACACAGAAGATTGTGAGGCTCCAAAGCCTCTTTCAGGTCTGTATTAACAATACATACACATTAGACTGCAAAACAGTCCCTTCTTTTGCCAGAAATCAGTTGAGAAACTGGATCATTGAGCAATTTTGGCAACATGGTCGGCAAAGAGGAGAATGAGGCAAGAGGCAGAAGCTGATGGCCAGGTAAATGAAGAATTGGGCACCACCTCTCACCCCATTCTCTTTGCCGACTGCACTGCCAAAATCACTCAACGATCTTGTTTATTTTTTCTTATTTAACTGATTTCTAACAAAAGAAAGGACTGTTTTGCAGTCTATATAAACATTTGATCAACTATTGTTCACTACATTGATCAAAATCTACTACTTTCGTATTACTTTATACCAGTAGTCAGCCTGTGTTAGTTTTCCATTTGTGTAACTACATGTAGCAACCAAACAAGCCAGGAAAGTGAAACTGTACTGATCATACGATAGATGTAAGAGATAGCAAATGTCGTATCTCAGATTTAGTGGCATGCGAAACACTATGCCACCATGATATTCAATGTAAATGTTGGTCTTAAAGGCCTGATACAAGGGTATTTGTGTTTTTAGAAAGGAGAAATCCCAGTGTTCCTGAGAGGTGCCAAGGATCTGGTGATGTACAGGGGTGTAATGGCTGGATCGTTGGTCGGTCTCTCAGTGACCTTCTATGCTCTCTTCCAAGTGGCTACTGGACGGATGAAGAAGAAGGAAAGATGAGAGCACACAGGCTTTTCTATTTCTAATATGATGATTTCTTCCTTTGATTCTTGTGCTTGCTTGCAGTGATGATTGTCCTTTTGGCATTCAGATGTTTCTCCTGGAATGTATGGATGGTAGTCACAGGCTACTTCTTTGTCAGTGAATAAAAATTATTTTAATGAATTTTCTACTGTCAACAAGGTGTATTATGTTCTCTGTGCCTCACTGTTTGGCTTCTCAACAGAAGCATATAAATAGAAACTTACAATTAAAGTACGGTTCAACGGTTGTTTATTTTCCACAAAATAGATTAAAAATAAATTACAAAATGAGAGAAATAAGGTGGAGGGTGCAGGATTTACAACCCTAGGGGGTTAGACAAAGAATCATGCACCCTGTTACATTATTAAATTAAAAGGATAGAATGACGGTGGAACGATGGATTCTATTTACAATAATTATTACAGACAACTGATCCACATATTTACATTTACGCGAGTTCGTAACAAACATTTTCAAAAAAGAAGTGTACTACGTACAGAGAAGGATCTATCGCGGATGTATTTAAATAACTACAGTATTGGGTAAGGAGAAATTTTTTATAAGTCTTCCTAAAGACCTTGATGGATGGGCTAGTTTTAATTTGAAGAGGTATTTCATTCCAAGCTTTTACTGCAGCATATTAAAACAATACTTAGTTACGTAGTACTTAACTTTATTTATGTCGGATTGATGGGGCTGATTAGGCTCCTAGCAATTACAGTATGCTAATCATATACCAAAAAAATAAATTATATAATTTATGTATTTTAAAATAACATAATAATATTAAAATAACATGACTTGAAAAGATAGAAAATTACAAAATAATATATACAATCAGATGACAAGTACAGTAACTAGTAGGTACCCTCTTAAGGACCTCATTTCATCAGCCAGGGATTTCGTTCCATGTGGCAACCACTGAATATTTTATTGACTTCAAATCGAAGCAAGAATCAAGAATTTGATGTGCAACTCCTGCAGGTCCATGATGTACGTACAATTGTACTGTATCAGACTGAGTGTAACATCAACAAAATATATACATTAAAAATTATCTTCTTTATCAAATGAAGGACCAGCACCAAACAGCTCATTTTCAGCAACACAAAGGCATAAGGAAGGTAAGGGAATTTGTATGGGTCCCCTCCCCCTAAGAATCTCAGAACGGAATATAAGAAATAGAGCATAGATAAAATTAATGTAATAAATTTGTGTACATAATAATCATATATATATGCAAGCTGTGCAAAAAACAGAAACAAAACTATCAGTCTTACATACAATTATATAATAAAAACATTTAACTAAAAAAGAAAAAGCAATAAAAATTTAAAATATTATATATATACAACCAAACTCACCCTGAAATATAACTGAGGATCATGATCATATATTTTTTTTAAAGTTTTGTAACTTTATTTGTTTATCTGCTACCTCTGTCACCATTATTAATGATTATTGTCTAAGCAATTTATGATGCCAGATACATGTACTTGTAATAACCTCAGTCAACAGCAACATATAATTATAGTATCCTATGTTGCTGATCACTTGGTCATTGGTTCGTTCAAATCTGTTCAAAATTTTTGAATACTTTCAGACCAATAGCTTCTAAAATTCATCCTCAAATTTTCTTTCAGAAAGTTCTGTAAATCTCTGGAGCTGTTTGAAGCCCTTCACAACTGTTCAAAAATATTAAAAAATCATGGGTCCGATTTTAGTGATCTTTAGAAATTTTAGGAAAATCTCTTGAAGTATTCAAAAATTCTTGAGGCAGATATAATAATAATAATAATATTTACTACTGGTACTTATATTGCATATTTAACATTAAATTATGATGAAATGTGCATTACACCACGCTAAAAATAGCAATGTAAGAATATTATGGATAAAAATAATTATAAAAAGAAAAGAAAGATAGAAATGCTAAATTAATTTCTTGAAGCAGATATTGATCATGATTTACAGAAATGTTCAGAGGTGTTTGGAAAATCTTCAAACTACCATTAGGTATCAATATGGCTGTTTTCTTGTCATTTGCATTCGGCTGACAGGCCAGTACCAAATCAGACCAATATGGATTGATAATATTATTCCATCCTTGTTCTGGCACACAAGGAAATAATAACTGCTGCAGAACTATTAAATTCCAAAAAAATTATTCTTATAAATAAAAAAATTACCATTATATGAAAATCCATAAGATACCAGTCATATCTTTGTACATATAAATTTATGCTTTTTTGAACAAAGGCAGCTGAATGTTGTGTTCACTGGATCAGAAGTTAGTTTTTTCTATGAGTTTTCATATGATATAAAAGAAATTTACATGGCTGTTTGAAGATACAGCTGTTATCTTCTTGTGTCGAATTTTGCAACAAACTTATTTACTGTGCTCACTCGTGTGTTACTACATTCTACACTCAAAGATAAAAGCCATATCTTCGCACAGTCTTGTATAAAGATCCTCTATTAATTACATGTAAATGTATATTTATTACATGTATATATAATAATTTTATGTACATTTATTTATAATATTTCTTAGTATTATTACAGTTCTCATGAGTTCTGGCTTCAATAGATCTTTCATCACATAAAAATTCTAACACAGAAAATTATTTTTCAATGTAATGTTTATGATTGATTTTTATTTGCAATATCAATAAAAGTTCTAGTCTTTTCAGGTTATTTTAGAAACATTCTAGAACTTATCAATGATTTCAGCTATTTGCATTACTCGGTCAAACAAATTTTTTCATGTCACAGAACACTGATTGATATACCTCAAGCCATTTCTTTAACTTGGCAGTTTATTTGAAAAACAACTTATAGTTTTATCTTTCAGTCATTTTTATATTAATAATAGTAATATTTTAGAATTATACTAATTGAATATTAGAATCAGACTGAATGGTTGAATACTGAGTCAATCTTGAGAATCCCGACGTCAGATGCGAACATAACCCTTTCAATGAACTGCTTTTGCACATGGCATCACAATAGCAGACAGCTGCTCGGCGAAATATATTACCACCAACCAAGTTGGAATTTTTAAACTAAATTGACTACTGGGCAAACAGTTTTCTATCTGTAAGTTATCATTTTACGGACTCTCAGTCACATCTGCGGTCACGTACATGAAAATATTTTTTAAAGAGCTAAACTGTCGTAGTCTTACTCGCGACTGTGTGTGTTGGTACATGATAATGAATCTTTGAGTGTTTCGGAACATTTGCGCGATCAACAAACCGATTGCGATTATACAACCAAATTTAGTGTTAACGTCTGGTTGCTTCAGTGACAGTGTATTAAAAAAAACACTCCAACCGCGAGCGGGGTCGCGCGATCGTACTTTGTATCACCAACAGAGATTGTATAATTATATGATCAGAAATATCAACTTCAACCAATATTAAACTAGATTGTTTTTACCTTAACGAAATGGAAATCCTCCCGGTTCACGATCGAGTTAGTTCAGCTTTTTGATACACACTATGTACTATACTGCCTTTGTTTGCTTTGACAAGTGATTTGATGACAAAGAAATTGCTGCGACTACGGGAAATGCGTATTTCCTGCATCGATGACTTCGGCAAACGCAGAGGAGTACTGCAGGACCTACTAGGTACCTCGGTGTCACAACATAGAATTTTACCAGTATAATGACAACCAAGGGCACTGACCAATTCGTGCCACACCTTGCATTACGTATTTACTTTTGAACTGATCCCCGAACACTAATAGCAACAATGTTTTGACAAAAAACAGATGTAACTCTTTGCGACGCCAGACATTGATTTGCTTTCTTTGGCATTGTTGTTTTTATATGAATCGAACTGTTCTCGCCTTCCCATGATCCCTGTGAGAAACATCGCTGCTGCCATTCTTCCTTCTTCGAGAAGTACATATTTCAAAGCATATATCAGTGGTTGTTCGCCACCTCAAAACGGACGGCCAAAACCCGGAACTTTTCAAACAAACTTATAAATGCGAAATGTCAAGTCTTCAAACTGCTATTCGTTCTATATTCTTTGCTTTCAAGTCGAAATTTTCTGCCATGTTTTATGAGGTGATACGTATGGTTTTCAAGTGTGCGTGGTAATGTGTTTTAGTCTATTAAAACTTCAATACATTGGTGTCGATAAAGACCCAACATTTTCACGGTTTGGTAACGCAACTCGTTCAAATCCATGACACTGACTTATAGTTAGTTATGTTTACCATATTTTAGTAAAAATTCTAGCACCGATTACATTTCTAATATAACAATAATTTTATTGAAGGAATATCAACTCCATGTTTGTGAAGCTACAACTATGAATTGCATATTTAGAAACTAGAGTTTACAAACTCCTTCGATATTAACAACCCCAGGTTCTGCGGTAACTGTCAACTGAAGCCGTGTCATACCGAGTTCCTTTCTTCACACTAATTTCCCTGCTGTTTACTAAATTATCTGTGAAATAAGTTTATAAAAATCTTAACTTTTAATTTCTGCAAAACAAATCACTTGAAGTACAAATGAAACAGAAGTCCGTTGTGAAAACCTTTGAAGTTTCCGTACAAAGAATCACCGGAACTACGTGAAATCACCAGGGGCCGTGTTGTCTATTGACAGCAGTCACCAGCATCTGGTACTGGAATCGTAATGTTAAAAAGTACTTACTGTTAGGTTGTCTATGAAAATATCTCTTCTTTCACTGTAAGATCACAACATCCGCGGCAAAAACAAGAACTCCAATCCTCAACTCACAAGTAACTCACGCACAGGTTTTGGCAACTTCAACTGGCACGCTTGTGCGATCAGATCTTTGTCAACTGACGTCCTACAAAATATATTCGCTCATGCTTAGCAGTCTGGAGTCAAAAGGTCACTACTGATGGGCAATTTGATATCATGACAAGCGATCTAGCGGACCACTAGGTGCAGCATAACCGCGGAAGGAAAGGAATCGAAGCCACTCCGCCATATTATCGTTCTAGTTTGGCGTGGGACACCGCTGCCACGACGTGCTGGTTCGCAGGCTTTTGTTTTAATAAAACCGGAAGTAAGCCGAGAAAAAGGTTTCATGGTAACTCCCGCTGCCCTCGGGCGAAATCACATTGCCGCTGCAAAAATGGCGAGCGATAAATATACAATAAATTGTTTCTACCGCTATCAGAATGACATCTACTGGCTAGTCACTGACTCAGTCTGGAAGGCGGAAGGCGGATCAAAGATAAAGATCACTGATCAGAGGCGGTGGCAATCGGCTGACAAAACAGGATATTCACTCGCGGCACTGCAAATTGCGGGAGAAATTGCCGCAAATTGCTGCAAATTGCGGCGCAATGTGTTGAAACCAAAAGTTTGCAAATCATATCCCATTTCAGACTTCATTTCATTTAGCTGTATAGCCGGTAGCATACTAACAGTATCAGGGGCGGATCTAGACGTTTTGAAAGCTCGAAAGGGGCCGGGTGCACCATTTCAAGTAAGGGTTGAACTTGAAGAAAAACGAGCGCCAAAGGCGCGAGCACGTAGCTAGGGGGGTCGGGGGCATGCTCCCCCGGAAATTAGGGCCTCTAAAATAGCATTTCCTGAACTTTCAGCACGTTTTTCATTATATATTTATTAAGAAGTACCACCTCTCAAATATTAAAAAAATTTGGACTGAAAAGGGGGGGGGGGCACTGGTCCCCGGTGCTCCCCCTAGATCCACTGCTCCCCCTAGATCCACTGCTGGTTATATATAACCCACCACCCTCCCACAAGGAAAGTTAATGGAAATTCTGATGGAATATGCCTGGGGTTTCAGAATCCAAAATTGTTAAAGGCATGATGGACCTGAACTGGATATTGGCCTATACTCATACTGTCTCAGTGTCTGAACATTATAAACTTATATACAGTTTAATACACTTGTAAATTATGGGTCACAAACCTGAAGTACAAACTAAAAACAAATTTGAATAACTTGGTTTCGATCGCTCTACATTTTTTAAATTTAGTTACCCACCTGGAGTCCACACGCACATCAGCAGTACATTTCGTGTTGAACAGCACTGAGACTTCACCAAAATAATCTCCTTCAGAAACTTCTCTCAAAACAAATCTTTGATTCTCGCTCACAACTTGGGCTCTTCCAGAAACCACTATGAAAATCCCTTCCGCTTCTTCACCTTTTCTCAGCACTGGTCCTGGCTTTGTCAACAGCTTAGTTTCCACAGCTCTAATAATCCATAACTAATTCCGTGAGTGATACAGCAAACGGCAAATACTAAAAATTTGCGGCTCGGTGAATATCCCTCACTAATCAC
>JANVCH010094642.1:0-14681 GCA_025505405.1 Epizoanthus rinbou | reverse complement strand
TACGTGTGTGTGTGTGTGTGTATGTGTGTGTGTGTGCCGGTGTAATGGCATGCGAATTGTAGAAACTAGAGACCTACGTTTGAAGCCAAACTAATAATAGGACAATTTATGTTTTGGGTTCACTTTGTTCACAAAGCCTAACCTTGTGCTGTATGTTGACGTATTTACGAGAAGACGCTGGACATGTGGTGAGCTTGGTGCATTCTAACGCGCCCTTTATTGTATTCTGTAATTTAGCCTTTTGTTCTCTGCCGTCCTCGTCGACTTTGCGGTCCTGGCTGCTTAAGCTCGCTAAACGCAATATCGATGTCAACTGATGTTGGTTCAAACAACTCGACGTTAGGAGTTATGCATTCCCTACAAATCAGCCATAGCGACCGAAATACTGGGCCGAGCTATGAACTACTGGCCAACATAGCATTCCTAGAAAATTAAAATTATACTGATTCAGCAACTGTACCGCTGTAACGCAAGGACTGTAACGGATTACTGTGGGGAACCTGTTTCTCCACTTGACCATCATTAAACACAATAGCAACCATAGCAACGCTCGATTCAATGGATTTCTTTTTCTGTTTCAACAGTTGTGCATTTCCAAGTTTCGAATTTTCGGAAATTTAATCGAAATGTCTATCATTCCAAGTTCGCACTACAAATGTGCACAGACGTCAAATAGTAATCTACTGATACTCGTATGTATACCAGGAAGGAATCTCTCCGTTCCACCATAGATTTGCCGCTACTACCAGACGTGTTAGCTTGACTCCGAAGACAAGGATGGACGGCCTGAGCGTTCGACGTTTTCTGACAGCCAATGTAACAGCGTGGAAATCTTTCCGGATCTTTCGGATCCCTCAGTACCTAAACCGAGCAAGTCTGCCACTACGAACTTTGACTTGAAATAGTCCGTCAGCACGGCCTCTTCAACGTAGCTTGCCCCAAGCTGTCTGATGGCCTCGTCTTTGTAGGCGTCCAGTTGTTCCATAACATTGCGGCCCGCGTCCAGATGTCCCATCATCGTCTCTATTCCGAGTGCAACATCGTCGTACACTAAATCTTCTAGGATTTCCTCCGTGGACATTTCCAAGTACTTGGCTACGGGAATCAGATATGGAAGGCATACTCCAGGAAATGGGCTTGGAGCACCAGAGGCAAGAAGGCCCACAAGGGGCTTCAGGGTGCTGTGGTAAGAGATAGCCCGCGGAGAATTGTGGTGATGAAGGCACGACCATGTATGGTGCAGTCGCGTCACCTGTACGAACACAACAACATAAATTGATGTGACGCGCACTCTTATTGGGCAGCGGGCAACATCATCAATGTAGTACACCACACAGCAGCAGCAGCAAAAGTAACAGTAATAGCAACAGCAACGGCAATGGCAACAACAACAACTACTACTACTACTACTACTACAAATAAACAGCAGCAAAAATAGCTGCACTGACAACCAATAGCAACAGGAGCAAACAGCAACAACAACCGCAAGGAAAATAGGACAGAAAATAGGAAGAAAGCGGCAAAACGAAGTTAAACAGACGAAGACAAAACCAAATGGCACATTGAAGTTAAAAAATAAGTGGGCATGGAAACAAATATGAAGGCTAACAGGAACAGAAAGAGGACTGAAAACAAGAAAAAACCCAAGAAGAATCTGAGAAAGAAAATACAAGCAAGATCGCAAAATAAGATAAAAATAATGAAAACAGTTACAACTACAACATAACACTTACTACATAACACTTACTACATAACACTTACTACATAACACTTACTACATAACACTTACTACATAACACTTACTACCTAACACTTACTACATAACACTTACTACATAACACTTACTACATAACACGTACTACATAACACTTACTACATAACACTTACAACATAACACTTACTACATAACCAACACAAGGAAAAACAAAACTAGAGAACCAACACAAGAAGAACAGCCGGGCACAAAATAAAGAGAGAAGTGGCTTCTACTGCCATGCAAGCAAACTTAGCTGTCATCTGTCGATTAATACTGATCAAACACAGAAAATCCGTTACATCCTTCCAATAACTGCTTTGTGTCAAAGTGTCGTTTCCAGCATAACTACAACGTACCTGAGGTTGTGAGAGCCCTTCCATAACAGCCATAAAACTGATCAAGTTTCCCATGTCTTCGCCGCACAGGGAATCCGCAAGATCGATCATCTTTTCCAAAACTTTCTTTCGAGTAAGAACATCTCCGGCAGATATTAACACTGCAGCGACCCAGAACTTGAGATTCTCGTACCTTAGAAATCAAACAAATGAACACTCAACCTGACAACACACAACCGAGTACCGAGGAAGGTCAGGACCAAACATTCGAGAGTGCAAGAGGTGTGCGGACGAATTACAACATTGTTCATTTTCACTGCATTGGGCACAACTAAAATTAATTAAGTGTTTGGGTATGTAAGTGTATGTTCGTTTGTGCCTGTTCAGTCCTGTGCCTGTACCTGTGCCTGTGCATGTGCCTGTGCCTGTCTCTGTATCTATGCCCGTGCCTGTGTCTGTGCCTGTGACTGTGTCTGTGTCTGTGCCTGTGTCTGTGACTGTGTCTGTGTCTGTGCCTGTGTTTGTGCCTGTGTCTGTGCCTGTGTCTGTGCTTGTGCCTGTGCCTGTGTCTGTGCCTGTGTCTGTGTCTGTGCTTGTGCCTGTGTCTGTGCCTGTGTCTGTGCCTGTGTCTGTGCCTGTGTCTGTGCTTGTGTCTGTGCCTGTACCCGGCTATGCCTGTGCCTGTGCCTATGCCTGTGTCTGTGTCTGTGTCTGTGTCTGTGACTGTGACTGTGACTGTGTCTGTGTCTGTGTCTGTGTCTGTGCCTGTGTCTGTACCTCTGCCTGTAATGTGTGTGCGCACGTTATATGCGACTGTGGGTTATATGGTTGGTTGTGTGTGTGTATGTGTGTGTGTGTGTGTTTGTTGCAAGGACAGCCGGGTAATCATATCTGTGGGCAACATTTCATGCTCGGAATACCCATAATGACTCGCATAAAGTTTGCAAAACAACTGTAAATCTCTTTGCCTTGAAGAGTAGAAGTCTAGTAAACGCGGGTCAGAATATTGTATGGCCTACCAACCTGTTTAGCAATGCCGCCCGCCTATCTCTGCCCTGCGGCAACATAAGCAGTTCAAGACCAATTGCGCCTCCACTGCCGTCTTCAAGATTCCACTTGGCGTTGTTATAGAGGTCTCGACCCCACAGAACTTGAATATCCGCACGCGTCAGGTGGCGTGCCAAGGTCCGAGCGTCGTAACATAGAAATGGATCCACAAGAGTCTGGTTGAGTTTTTTTACAACTCCCTGGTAAATTTCTTCTTTTCTCTTTGGTGCTACTGCCGCAGGAGGGTTTGTGATAGGCGTTTCTGCTACTCCTGTCTGGAATTTCATTTGCAGCTGCTGCTGACGCTTTGATTCCGACTGACGCCGTTCAGCAGGATGCCCAGATTTCAGCTCCACGTTCGTCTCCGACTTTCCTATTGCTTGAGTTCCACCTGACTCGGCGATGAGAGACACTGGAACATCATACACGCCACCGCCCTGTTTAGTGTTCGCGCCTTCATCAGCATTGTCGCCTGCAGGTCTTGAACTTGGGACCGCATAGTCCATGTCCGTTTCACGGTAAGATGTGCCACTGTCCACTATTTTCCTATCAGGATGATCAATGCAAGATAAATTGACTTTTCCATTTTCTTTAGGAAATGAAAAACTCGAACTGATCTCTAACTCCTGACCTCCAGACGCAGGCCTAGAGGTGGGTACATCGTAATCTTGGAAGCTAGTGTCGTTTGTGGCTCGGTCATTTCTCGACAGAGTACTATCGAGTGACCTGGGACTGCAATAATGACCATCATCCGAAGGTACTCGCTGCGACTGCGCAGAATGTGCACTCCACGAATTCGAGTGCTGAACGGGTGGCGTTCTCGGAGTGCTGTACAGCCCCGTATCGGTGTCCGGCGTGCTCGTGCTCCGAGCTAGTGACGGTGCGCTAGTCGCTTCTGCACTTCGTTCCATATTAGACCATGAGTGCGACTTGAGGCTGTCCACAGTGTGCACACTGGAGTTAATATGTCCTGGCAGAGGTTGAATCGACGCTTTGTCCTCACTGTTACTGTTATTGTTATTGTTATTGTTATTGGCATTTTCGCCCTCCTTGTCAGCACTTTCAGCAACTTCTGAACTTGGCGAAGTTACCGTCGGTTCTTCGGGGCTTTGTTCAATCGTTTCCTTCTCAGAATTGTCTACTGGATTTTTCTCAACCTTTTCCTGTTTTAGCGTTTGTTCTAACGTTTCAACCAAGTCGAAAGGCTCGTCCACCTGTTTACTGACTCGTGGGGAAATAACAGGATCGCTTCCTTGCCGTTTCATCCTATTTCGAATTTCGTCAGAGGTAGGGCCAGGTTCGTTGTGCACATCGCTAGAGGGAGCATTGCTGTACGGCGTAAACAATTTCTCAAGCTGTAATTTTTTGGGTTTAGGTTTCTCATCTACAGATAATAAAGTCGTGTCTCGGCTGATGGGCCGTATAATCAGAATCTGCGCCTTCTTTGACACTGTTTTCCTCTCGTGCCAGTAGTAGGTGACAAGTTCTGGTATGTTTTCATATGCTATGTCCAATCCATCAATTCTGTACTTTATGCGCGATGATTTTGACGATTTCGACGATTTTCCTTTCATAATCGGTACGACCTGCGTAGATCCTTGGTGCCGCAGGACAAGGAAGTAGGTCCCAGGCGTGGCCGGGTCCTCCCTCACAAGAAAGTCGCCATTCTTCCTCAGTGGACGCTCGGCGTATTCTGCCGTGATCTTGCCGTGAAACCAACCCTGCCTTTCAAGGCAAAATAAATCTGGGTCCAGTTCAGTTTTGTGCCGTCTCCGTCTCAGAAATTCGGCCACCCTACAAGGAGTTCAAACTGTTAAGTTTCATAAAAATTAATGATATTTAGTTAAGTTCTGCCAATAAACAGCTGGAGCAATAACGCTGACAGACTCCGTTGTTCAAAAAGATGATAACTTCTTATTCACTAATATACTGCTTCTAAAGATATCTTTGCCCTTAGCTACTGGAACGAGGTAACTTACCCAATTTTAACAACCAGGGCCAGGTTGACAGTTAAACATGCAGATATGGAAATAGACAGACACACAAGCAGGAAGACACAGACAGACAGACAGACAGACAGATAGACAGACAGACGGACAGACAGACAGATAGACAGACAGACGGACAGACAGACCGACAGACTGACAGACAGACAGACAGACCAACAGTCGGACAGACAGAGAGACGGACAGACAAACAAACAAACAGGCTGACTGACAGACCAATGCAGAACGGCATAAAGTGATACAGGCACCAACAGAGTGACGTAAGTCTGGCAGGCAGACACCTACAGACACTAATGATGCAGGACGGGTCAATTACTGGTGACAGACGGGCAAAGATCATGAGAAAGCAAAGCTTATTAGTTATAATTGTTGTCCCCAGTTTCCTTCCGTCTGGCGAGAAACCAACCCGCCCTGCAAGCACAATTCATTCCAACAAGCCGTGTTTTCATGAATGCAGACAAAAGCGGAAATCGACCTCGGCAAGCTGTATTAGTACTAAGAGGATTGGGGCTGACCGCAGACCAAACAGCAAATGCTTGGTGTTCTCTTCTGTTTCAGGTCAATTAAATGTCATATCAATCAGTTTATTTTTCAAACCTCTTATAGTGACCTTTGATTTGCATTGTCTTTCTTATCTATATCTACAAAGGCCCTGATTATTGTCATCGGCTCTGTTTCAATTGATCCACCTTACCCAGTTGTTTATTCGTTCAGTTCTGGCTTTTACGCCATTGCTCGGGCCAGGAAGTACACCAGATTCGAATGCAACGTCCAGTATATGACTTGTTTTACCTCGAACATGCCTTGCAAAAGCTACCTGGGAGAAATGGCCAATATCCAGCCACAACTATGTACATTGCACTAGCAAGAGGATTAGCAAACAGAATCGTTCATTCTAACGCTTGGTTTGGGGTATTTACAATGACGGAGCAATAACAAATCCGAAATACCAATGATTGGAATGGATTCATTCTGGTGAAACAAAATAAATGGGTAAACAAAACCTCCCGTGTCGTCAAGATGTAGATAAGCTTTTGTACTCTCAGTTCGTCCGTCTGTAAACAGTTTAGAACATTATTTCCCTTCGCACAGACAAAGTATGTTTATGTACAAAAAATAATATGCAAATTAGACTTCTTCTGATGGCATAATCATAAATGCAGTGCAACTTGCCGACACACTTCAATAAAGGATACTTTGCTTGCCGCAAATCGAAATAATCTCTAGAACACAGGAACATCCCAACTTTTCTCTCACACAAGACTGATTCAGTTTCAAACCAGCAAAACCGTTAAAAAACAACAAAAATTAAGAACAGATCTTTATACATTGAGTGCCGGGAGGCAAAGATCCATTTCTGAACAAATACGTTTCTAAAATACAGACTGCAGACACAAACACTTACTTTCTAAACGGCAGTGGAGTCTTGGATCTGGTTCTGGTTCTGGGCTTTGATGGGCTATTGTTAGAGTCGACATCATGGTGGAGCTTGACGCGACTGGGCAATGTACGGCTTCGCTGTCTCGAGGTCATTTTGTGCAGCTCTCTCATTGACAACAGCAAGCAATGTCCAAGGATTTTCTGAAGAGTGACAAAATGAACCGAGTTAGTTCTCTTCGCTGTCGTTCTGCCTGTAATCCTACTCTCAATATGTTCCAGACCCCCTGCATTCGTAATGCGAGTGTATTTTTGACTATTACAAACCGGCTACCTGATTGAAATGACCAACATTTCATTGGAAATCACTGAAATGTTTAGAACGATTTTCCGGTGACACATTCGATGAGTTGTACATCATCACCTGGGGTTAGGAAATTTCTAGATCACGCGACACATCAAAACACTAATAACTCGAGACAGTAACAACACTAATATTACTATGTTTCAAATCACAACGGGCAAAAGTAATAGAAAACAATGGCGAGCTGGTCCTCTATGACCGTCGTGTATACATACTTTCACCAAGATAGAATCTGGAATGAGTGTTACTTATAATATCACTTATTGAGCTATCCCTCGATCCTCTCTGAAAGATTCCCACTTATCGGCTTTCCTGGTGCCAGATGCTTAATAACACAGAACAGCTGTGCTAAACGTTGATCTAAATCGCTGCACAACACAAAGTTTAACCATCAAATTCTACCATATATGACGAAATATCATATGCCACCTCACGCGGACGTTTACCTAAAAATGCACACGGTTGATCAGTCGATGTCACTGTGGCTTGTTGAAGGAAACGCACTATGATATCCGGTGGCTTACAAAAAAGAGAAGAATTTAGATTTTTTAAAATAAATGTTTACAGAAATATCGTGAGAGTTCAATTACAAGATATTCATAATCATCCAAGAGTATTAAACACTTAGGAAAAGTCAATAATGGTAATTCGGGAAAATGAGATATACATAAAGTACTGACGCAATATATAGCAGCAAATCCTCGAATGACTACAAGCTTAGTAGAACCGGACTATTAAAATTAGCTTTCAGTAAGTAGGCGTGTGCGTCACGTCAGACCTAAAAATATTTATTTTTAATATTTATATTTAATGTTTATGTTTCATATTTATGTTTAAGTCTTATGGAATCATAAGTTACCATATAAATGTGTCCGCTCTACTTTGTAGTCTAGATCACTCTTTGCATGTACGTTTAGACACCACCAAGTGTTAAGTTTTATGGATAATTTTTAATATTTTATATATGTTTTGTTTTGTTTTTGTTGCAGCATTATTATTTTTAAAAAATGAGAGGCGACACCAGGGCTTCAGTCGGTTCCTCTACGATTGACACTTGGTGACTAGCCTGGTATCACATTTTCACCAGAGCGATGGCTGACTTACAATTACCATATTAAGATAAACTGAAATTATTATTTATCAGTCTAAATGCTGCAGTCTTCTTACTTCAGTAGCTGCTCCGGACATATATGACAAGTACGCCAAGTCAACTATAAATGCCGATACAGATTTTTGTTATTTTTTACTCAATTTATGTCTGACTCAGGGAAATAGAAAAACGCGAAATGAAAGGAGATACTTCGAACTTGTGAAAAACATTGGATATTTATTTGTTGCTTTAAAGCATTGATTGACTCTCTGACACAAAACATAATCAATAAACTATCTCCAAAAAGCACGAATACATATAGATAAACAAACATAAGGAATTTGAGCTGAAAATCGATGTTTCGTGGTTATGATTGCAAATATCAATGATTAATCCAATGCTCTATAAATGAATGATAAACAATAGTGTGCCCCTAGCTTGAGGAATCATCAATATTTCAGTTTGATTGACAAGTTTCATGGCATGTACTTCCAGCGTTTGAATATGTTCAGTTTTCAATGTTTTAATTAAAAAAATAATTTCCTTTCTATTACATAATATGCAGTTTGTATTTGCAATCACAGGGTCTAAAACCGCGCTACAAACTGGCACAAGAGTCAAGAGTAACGAGGCCAATTTTTGGCCTTTGAAAAATTGCGTGTTGGTTTTTATCAAAGTTGCATGACATTAATAATTTTCGGCAAGGTAATAGCACTTTGTGTCGTCCAGTTCTGTCTATAATAATATGAGTGATAAATAAATTGGACGAATTTCCGAGTGGTAAGTTGATATCAGTATTCCGGCATAGCGATTATTATCTGGCCGGTTATTTAGTCAGTAAGCTAAAAACCCACATGCTATTTTAGTTCGCGTTTATAACAAACATACATTTTTTAAATCTCTCTTGGCGAAGAGTCGAAGAATTAAGACGGTCCGTTTCTGCGTCAGGTTAAGGTTTTCATTTTCAAAACAGCGCGAAAGGAAATGATCGATGTTATTGTTTGTTTTTAACTTTTGCTTTGCCTTTTGTTATCTGCTATCAGATATGCTACAGATTAACTTTTTACACTAGAGTGGGAGCCGTCCCTCTATTTTGCTGTCATTTCATTTCATTTATTTTTCACTGTTTCGGGGCCAAGAAAGGCAGAAGGTTGGGTGTGGCCGTACCGTGTGGCCAACATGCTTGTTCCAGATCACACGATTAATTTGGCACGAAACTAGTCGAGCCCAGAACACGTGATAAAATGGCTGCGAAAGTACCCTAGCTTTGGTGCAGGTTGGCCAGTTTAAAATCATGGTCATTATTTTTAATTTTTTTTTAAATTTTTAATTCTATATATGTTCCGGGATTTCCTGAATTTTCGAATATACTGAATGGAGCCAACTTCCAAGAGCCATTGCCCTCCAGCTTATTTTCGATTGCAGCCCGAAAAATAAATTTTCTATAGTCTCTTGTTTGCACTCTGAAGAAGTCAATGGCAGGTCCAACTGACTCACGGACACTACGGCTATTTTAATACTGAATATAAAAACTTTCAACCCCGCGATTCCAAAGGATTACTGGCAAACCAGATACAGACATGCTCCATTTATGGTTATAGCTATAAACCATCAAATAAGCTGATTTAATGTAGGAAGCTTTACACTTATAAAGCAATATGTCTGTACCACAACAGAAATGTAATCAAGATTATCTCCAACAAAATGTTATTTAGGTATACAGACGGTCATTCATAATCTATTGAATTGGACCTTAGATACCTTCGGGCTTGAATAGCATCAACAGCCAGTATGCGCCTTACACTGAATACACCTGTACTCCAAACTGTCCTCATATTCTGGAACTATGCCCAAGGTCAGCTGACACGTTATTCTCGAGGGGTGGGGCTTGGAGTGGAACAGCAGTAGACTTGAAAACTATTCTGAAAACATGCAAATGTTTCTCTACTTTCTGTACTTTTCCTTTACAACACCGTTTTGTTTTATGCTTCCCCACAGAACTGAACGTGTCTAGTAAATGATTTCTTTTTCCTGTTTCGGTATTCTCTCACACCGTCCCCATAATATCAAACGTCAACTGGCCCACCGGACCCAATTTATTGGTCTTATCTCCAGGAGGCCGGGATTATATTGTCATATAGACTAATAGAGATCAGTTTGCGTCTCGTCTACATTTCGCCGAATAGGATTTTGTGTTTAAAGGCTGACTGAAGATGCAAATAAAAATACCATGCGGAAATTTGTCTCCGGCTTACAATATAAACTTAACTGCTAGATGCAATACAAACACGCCGCCGTAATATAGTCTGCCAGCTAACGATCTATCTGTTCCTTCAGAGCCCTCGGTGTTACAACTTACAATATAAACTGCTAGATGCAAACACGCCGCCGCAATATAGTCTGCCAGCTAACAACGGGCCGGATGTGTTTTTTTTGTTTTTTTGTTTTGCTTTTGGGTATTTTTCGGTCCGTCTGACAGAAGGTTTTCAGTCTCAAAGGGACTCTTCAAGGATAATAGTTAATACTAAAAGATATTTTATTGGGGCTACGGACGTACACTCGTTTTTTATAAGAATATTTTTTATAAGAATATTGAGGCTGAAATTGGTGAAATTATAAATATACCCAAGGCTGAATATTTCTTGCGTGTTGATGGAAAATAAAATACAATCGAATTGCATAATGTGATAGATAATAGTTGGTTGGCGCGACATCTAAAAGGTAAAGCGATAAAGCACGTGCGCACGCGACGTGAGGTAACATGCACGATACAGACACCATACAGTTCTATTTGATAGTTCAATTCCTGGTCGCATGCATCCGTTTCATTTCACTGAAATACTATACAATAATACTCTGTAATCTAGGAATGTCAGTACACAAGAATATTTTCAGGCTAAAGTCACGAAAAATATACATTCTTATAAAAAGAAAAGTATTACAAAATTCACTGTATGTCTTCGGATCGGGCCGCCGAATACTTGCGAATAGGAGACCGATATAATCTTTTTATAGGAATATACATTATGACATTTTAATAATGGTAATGCACTTTGGTAACAAATGCGTTGACGATGATGATGATGATGATGATGATGATGATGATTATGGTGATTACTACTATGACTATGACTATGATTATGATTACGATTATGACTATGATTACTACTACTACTGCTACTACTACTACTACTACTACTCCTACTACTAACGTTATATTATTCTTAATATTATCGTTATCATTATTGTCAACTTGACAATAATAGCAACTGTTGCAATCTCTGCAACATGTAAATAGATAGACAAGTTCTTTCTCAGTGCATTTAGCTCTATTGTTATCAACGTACATAGTCTTAATAGTATTAACCTCATTTCTAACTAAGTCTTTACCTTTAGAGTAGGTGTCCATAATTAGCAAGTCTAGCTTTGTGTATTTAGCTCTATTGATATCAATGTACATAGTTTTAATAGTATATAGCTTCATTTTTGTCACTTTTAACTCCATTGAATTCTAACTACGTCTGTACTTTTAGAGTAGGTGTCCCCAATTAGCTAGTATTTAGCTCTATTGCTATCAATGTACATATTTTTTAATAGTATATAGCTCATTTTTGTCACTTTAACTCCATTGAATTTTAACTGCGTTTGTACTTTTAGAGTAGGTGTCCCCAATTAGCTAGTTTAGCTAAATACATTGACACGTGAATAAAGTTATTATTATTATTATTTATCAAAATTTTGATTTTAAGTTCCCGACCCAAACATCGCACCCGTATGTGAGTATTGATGAGATGAGAGTGTCAAATAATTTGTTAGCCTGTCTTGGTTTTAGCCTCTTAAAGTCAACTGTACATGTCAATTTCAGTTATAGAAAGCGTATACGGTATAGAGCTTTCTCTCTCAGTTGCCTGTGATTGGCCATAAAGTTTCCAGTGCTGCTCAGTTTTACCCCTAACAAAGGCCTAAGTAAGTGAATTCTTGTACGATTTCTAACTTTAAATTTAATATTTTGGTTTATTTAATGTAACAAAATGTTGTTTTGATTTATCAGTTGTTGTTCTCTTAGTCTTAGATAGAGAAGATAACGGATGCTACGGTATTTCAAATACAATTCTGTAAACCAGCACTTGACAGACAGACAGACAGACAGACAGACAAATAGATAGATAG
Source organism: Epizoanthus rinbou (assembly GCA_025505405.1). Lineage (NCBI taxonomy): Eukaryota > Metazoa > Cnidaria > Anthozoa > Zoantharia > Epizoanthidae > Epizoanthus > Epizoanthus rinbou. The sequence goes on along the minus strand of JANVCH010094642.1, from coordinate 2,536 downwards.
ATAGATAGATAGATAGATAGATAGATAGATAGATAGATAGCCCCGCCCCATTTGGCGGCACATACCGGGCCTTACAGCCAACGTATGGGAGTAATCCGGCCCCCCCCCCCCCCTCGGGAAAACCGTCTCTGCGCGCGAGCTTGCACGCTCTTTTTTTCGAATTTTCTTTATCTCGTGTACAACATGATACTGATCACCACCCCTCAGGACACTTCTTATCATCACATCCTTACTTGATCATGACATGCAGACTTTCCCAGGAAATGGGAGGAGTTATGAGGATAACGCGCGAAGTTAATTATGCATGTTTTATCTATTGTCGGTTTCTTTGTCGTTTCACAAATAAGCTAGTATAAACACTGCAGTAATATTTATTCATTATGAACATTAATTAAGAGTATAAGTTTAGAAACAAAAGTATCGCACTTTTGTTGCTCGTTAACTTGAGAGATCTGGACAGTCTATCCCCGCAACTTAGGAACACGCGTACGTGCTAAACACATTCAACAACTGGGCTTTGTCACAAGGGTTGTATTTGTCACAGTCGATGGCGTTGAGTTATTTAGATGGGGACTTATTGGGTCTCTGACATGACAGGAAATGAATTTTGCTTCACCTTCCTTCTCGGATATGATACAATAAACAAATGTAACCCCCCGCGGCTCTTTGTTCTGCTCGCCAAATTCCTTCGATGTATTCATTCAGTGTTCAACGTTCAAGAGATTTATCGGTGACCTTTGGGAAGGTACTTGTTCAAAGCGCATCATAAAACTAAGCGCCAGATGCATACAATGTCAACGAAAGTATCGATCGTTCTCCTTGGATTTGTTCTGTAAGTAAATACTAAAATAGAAATATGACCTAGACTTCGAGTGATTTCACTGCAACGTTCCCTGATGGTGCAATTATGGCTTAAACTCAACAGTCATTGGTGAACGGTTCGGTTAAACTGTGTGATAATAATTGCTGGCGATGGGTCAGCTATTGCAAATTGTTGCTAATCATACTATGATTTGTATCTCAGGTTTTCCCTTCAACTCGTGCCAGCTCAGGAGACGTCCGTTCGATTACGAGGTACGTCCGTGAGTACTTGAGGTTTACAAACCTGAACGATTACGTGTTGTATATTTAGTACCACAGCAGGCAGCTGGCGAATCGTGTGTAGGGGAAAATTAATTTAGTTTTTACTCGTAGCAAATGAAGCCGCGAAATATTGACATTTCAGGAAATTTACGCAAATGTCTCACATTTAGTGATTTACATCAGGAAGTTCTGCGTATTTCCACACGTTTTGAAGACCGATTTGCCAGTGAATACTGTGAGTTCATATCTGATGTATAAACCGCTATCACATCTCTGTGTATAAATAATATCTATAAGCGTTAACTCGTAACTCTAGACTCTCGCCTCACGCATGCTGTTGTCGACTCAAACCTGATTCAAAGGTTAACAAATTGATTTTTGCAAAATGAGATAAGTAACGATAACGCTTAATAACTAATCAGTGCCTTGAGAACAATATGATGTAATACAAGAACGTACTCGAATCGATTTTGGTGTTTCGTACATGTGTTGAGAAGTTTATATATATCACCTCTCTCTTTTCTAAATCATTTTTAAAATGCACTCTTAGCAAGTCCCACATGACCTCCAAAAGCAAAGTAGATTGCCGTTTTGCTAGGGAATAGAGTTGAATCAACTAAAGATGGTATGTTGCGCGTTGCGGTTGAATTTAGACTGAACTGAAGACTCGATTATTTATTTTCAAATTAGAATTTTCATACCAATCTTAATATAAGAATCAAATAAATATTCGAATATTTTGAGCATATTTTTAAACTTTACCTTTTTAGAATCAGAATGTACTATCCACTTGGTCGTCTGTTTATGCCGAAATGTTTTTAAAACTGTTCAAAGATGAAGTGGATGTGAGTGCTTATATGATTCATAACATTTTTTAAAAATACATCCGGTTGTTTCTGAATGTTTCGTGAATATTTAATATATTTCGTGTCCATCAAATATCTGACAAAGGAAACTACATTGTCACTGCCGTACATATAAATCCTCTGAAGGATATATTTGGAAAGTGCAAACATTCAGCCCATTGTCAATAACTTTGATTTCTTGCCAACAAGGAAGAGAAAGACAATGATTCTAAAATGAGATCAATATACGCATAGCCTGATACAATAAACCTTTTTACAACACTAAATATTTACATAACAAGAATCTCTACGTGGGGTTAAAAACTTAAATGGACAGCCTACTTGGCAAATTTTAAAGTCTTCATAGACCGCAGGGCCGTATGCGTGCGGAGCGGAGGGGAAATAGAGGCCATTCCACCCCCACCCCCACCCCCATCCCCTCTGGAACCATAAATGATAAAACATGAAAATAACCGAGTATCTAGTTCACAATTGACCATAATACAGAAGATGGCGGCTGGTACATTTCAGTACCCATAATTCTTAGCGCATGAAAACCCTAAAAACACTCATAAAAATGCACTGAAAGGTCCTAAAAACTTCAAAAC
>JANVCH010094531.1:0-14682 GCA_025505405.1 Epizoanthus rinbou | reverse complement strand
TAAGTCATAAGGTTGTACTGAACAGTCTTGAGTTTAGATGGATCAGCAGACGATCTGCGAGTCCTGGTAGGTCTGTATATAGTACCAACAGTTCTTGAAGATATGACGGCGCTGAATTATGCAGACGCAATACTGTTTATGTGTGCAGCTTATACCTTCGTACTATATATATATAAATATATATATATATATGTGCAGCTTATACCTTCGGAATATATTGACCACTATTACATCATATAATGTTCGTGTAGGAAACCGCAATACGAAATCGAATCTCGCCGAGTATCGTCACTGCACACGGGAAATTTCACTTATTCCCGAACAACAACAATGGTCACCGGACGTCCCTTTTTCGTATTGTCACAATCAGAAAGTTACCTGGGGGCAACCAAACCCAATACATCCTCTGCCTCTGAAGCCCAAATATGTACTACATGGTAATACCCCAATAAAGCCGCCGCGTTTCAACCGTAACTCGTAATTTTAAGCCCCATTTACACGAACAATTTTCCTTGAAAAATGTCTTTGCTCGTGTAAACGGACCAACAAGTTTCCTTGTCAATGTTTTCATTCACAAGTTTATTTGCATGTGTAAACGACGAAAAAGTCGAAATGTGACAAGTTTTTTTCCTTGACAAAAGTTTCCTTGTTCAAATAGATAAAATGCTCGTTTTTCAACAAGGAAACTTGTCAAGGAAAAATTGTCACACTTCGACTTTTTCCGTCATAAACTTGTCAAGCAAAAAATCGTCAAGGAAAGTCGTTGGTCCGTTTACACGAGCAAGGAAACTTGTCATGAATACTTGTCAAGGAACACTGTTCGTGTAAATGGGGCTTTAATATTATTATATTATTATTATTATTATGTGGCTGCATAGTAGCTAGCCGTAGCATGCGGTATGTACTAGTACAACTTCTGAAAGATTGTCTTATTAACCCCCTTAATTTTTTTCGGTCTGTCAAATGTGTCTTATCATTTTTTCAAAGCATGTTCTTGTGCCAATATCACTACCTTTAAAATTTAACAAAGTTATTGAGCAGATTCTGAGAAATTGCTGTATTTTGTCATTCAAAGGCTATTCTTATAGGTATTTTTTTGCCATGGAAACAAAATGGCAACCTAAAGCAGAGCAAAAACGTATTGTTCTGATATTCTCTATAATCTGTTGGAATATCTTAACGTTAAGAATAAGGACTAAAGACTTATCACACATATAAGTTCCATCCCGTGTCAACCAATAACTGTCTTCAAACACCTTTACTTGGTACAAACAGTGGTCGTTTGATATATTTATCACATTCGATCCACACAGTTTTAACAATGTATCAACCATAAACGCTATCCCAATTTAGTTTATTTCGATCAATTTTATCGGAGAAAGTTGTTTTTCTGTGACATCTAGAATAACTTCAATTATTTTATATCGCTTTTCTCAAAATGCCTCTGTTAGACATTGTATATTTTGCGTAAGAACTTTTCTCAACTACTAATATTTAAGTATTGAGTAGATTTTGAGAAAACCATAATATTTTAAATGGTAAATGGTTAAGGTAAATGGTTGCCGTGGAAACATCATTGAAATACATTTTGAAATCTGAAATGTAGTCAGTGACATAATATAAAACACTGAGATAAAGTATAAATTGAAATAGAAGCTTGTACATTGAAATGACTAGAAATAGCATACCCCCTCTTAAAACTGTGAAACCGTGTTCATACACCTTAAACAGTGTGCCTTGGTTATAGATTGATCGAGAACTACACAGCAAGAAATAAATCGAAACAAAAACAGAATTCAAATTAGTGCAGCAGAAGCCGATTAGGCTCTTTAAAAGCCTTGAGATTATTTAGTGCCATTAAGTTTAGTTTAGTGACAGTGTTCTTATCTTTGGCAATGAGAATTGATTTTTCCTGAATTAATCAATTCGCCACTCCAACTACACAAGGACTGGGCTCGTCTACCCAAACGATCCCAGAAAGCAATGCTGCAACGAGAGCTTGGGAAGAATGTGTCATGAAGAGTGTTTCACAGGTTATTGTTTCGGCACAAGACGTGTTACCTTTATCGCATCTAAGAAACAATGCAATTAAGAAATGCATTGTGTGAATCACATCACAGTTTAGCATTTACAGAATTGATTTCTGAGATTGTTTGGGTAGACGGACCCAGACCTTTTCTAGATTCTGGAGTGGCGAATTGTATCTAAAAACCAAATTTTAGTAATTTAAGACTGTTGCTTCTGAGCTCTCAGTAACTATGATGCTCAACTATAAGTTGTAACAACGATTTATTGTTAAACACATGACACAGTTTCGTTCTTTCGCCGCTTCAACCTCCAACAGTTTCCATTTACATATATAAAGAAAATAATCTTGTTTCGTATGCTGCTGCTGAAGTCCAATGTGAAATGTTCAGTACAATAAGTAGACTGGAGGTTAAAACTTATTGGAGTAAAGAGTTAGTTGCTATTTCTTGTCAGAAAAATTAGTTATGAAATTGTAACAACGAAGTAGTGTTTGACACATGTAACACTTTCACTATTTTGCTTCAACGCCTAAAAGTTTCCATTTATAAAGGAAATAAGCTTGTTTCATATCCTGCTGCTGAAGGTGAAAAGTACGTTAAAGTACGTTAACTATACTGGAGGTTACAACTAAGTAACTATTTCTTGTAAGAAAAATTAGTTTTGAAATTGTATCTCAAGTGAGAAAAAACAAACTGATAGCAAATACGATTCGATAAGATGGAAAAATTGGTGTTTTGTTGATCAATATTAAGACGCTGAAAGTGAATAAATTTGTCCTTTGATAAACAGTCATTTCCTTGTTTCAAAATGCACACCCATCCGATGTTTGACAAATCTTGTGGGTGAAACTGAGACAGGATATAGTTAGATAAAGACGTTTGTTTGTTTCAAGAAACATACTCAACGTGTTATAGTTTGAACGGAGCATTATCGAGATATCTAATTCTCAAATGGTCCAGACGAGGTATACGAGAATCTGAGATGGAAATGGAAATGAAAGCAATTGCTGAGAAACCTCGCTGCCCGTTAATTCAATACGGGAAATATCTGTCATTGTGATGATATTTCCCTCGATATCCCTTCAGATATGGTCTTGTAGCAATCTGCTACGTACTGTTGTCGAGTTCTTGAATATTAAGGACCGTATCACCGGGGTTTCACCCATATGACACTTTCCAAACTATGTGACATAATCCCAACGCTTTTAGAAACATAGTAGTATAAATTCAAGTTGTCTCGGCCACAGTTTTATCAGTCTGCGGATAGTCATCAGTGCAACAACACGTTTCAAGAACTGTACCCAAGTCGAGTTTGTCACAAACGTGATGTCCAGACAGCCCTTGCCTGTGTGCCGTGTGCCAGTCTTAGTTTGGCTGATTGTGTGTCATTTGTATCTTGCATCATCATCGCCCATCAGCCACACAAACCCCAAACGTGTGCCTGCGACAGTCATCTGGAGTCCACGAATATCTCATCAAATGTAAGTATGATACTATCAATGAAACTAGACAAGTCGCGGCGCGAGAAGCAAATATGCTTTTCAATTTAAAATGAGACACAAAATATTACAGAAATCCAGGCTTTCCTATGAGTAATTCGAATGAATACGACCATTCTATAAGTTTTCGTGCTTTGCTTTTCCAACAAACCTGAAACAACCACCTACCGAGATCTACAAAAAAGGGGTTAAACTTTATACACAGCCGCTATACTACTGATGTAACTTCGATTACTTCAGAGACATCCAAACCAACGTTTCCAAGAATAAAATGGCGAGCAGTATGATTGCATTGCATTTCTTACGTTATTTACTAAGCTCTGAACACTTCCGCTGCTTTGATCAGTGGGTTGTGAGGTATATTCCGAGTAATTTTCTTGGAAAATATAATTCAAGATGTTACGAACTTGAACATAATTTCTGGTAAATCATTACTAGTAATAAGGTGTTTGACACAGTTTCACAATTCTAAAATGGAACTAATCTTACTTGAAAGCAGTTCGGTACACAAGCTTCAATATGAAATTACAATTAGCTATCGATCAGTGCTTGACATTATGTCATTGTCTAGTTTCCGTTCAAAATTGTTCTAGATGCGCTTCAATATACAAAACCACGTTGTTATTTTCATATTACATATAGATTCTCAAAATCTACTTAATAACGTTCCGTCAAATTTTGCAGAACTAATTTATGCAAATCAGACATTTCTGACGGAGGCTTTTCAAGAAAAGTGACATATTTGCCTTTAGGTGTATGGAAGCATGTTCCAGTGTCAATTTCGCTTCCTACAAAGTTCAACAAAAATATTCAATATGGATTTAATATTCAACGCGCCTTAGTGAAAAAATTGTTAACTATTAGAGGTGTATTGTTGTCATGGTAACGGCATGGCATCCTGTAGGAAAATATTACATATTGATATGATGCCTCCATAATCTGTTGCAACATCTAAACGTTTAGAGTACAACTAAACTGAAGAGTTATGACTCTAACAACTTAAATTGTTTCAACTATTTACTGTGTTCAGACACCTTAAGGTATCGAATACGTGAAATAAGATCTGCAGCAATACTTGAAAGACTCGGTTGGGACAATCTTGCAACACGGCTTTTTGAATATAAAGTGGTTATGATGCATAAAGTTTTGAACGATAACGGTCCAACATATTTCCAGGAGCAGTTAAGAAAAAACTGAAAGATTCCGTTCCTTATAATCTCGGAAATGCTGACGTTAACCTAGTTAAATTTAGAATTTTTTAATGTAACATTTTATAAACCTTTTCTTAAAAATTTCTCAATGACATTGTAATTTTTATTGTACTTTTATATTATTGTAAAGCGCTTTTGAGCTAAATGAACTAGCGCTATATAAATAAAGTATTGTATTATTGTATTGTACTTGCCAAACCAAATTCAGAGTACTTGAAGAAAAGCAAAAGGTATAGTGGGGAGGTTGCTTGGAAGTCATTGTCTAGATATCTTCGAAACGCCAAGAGTCTAAACGAATTTAGACAAAATCTTAACTCCTATCGCCTCCATTAAGGGTCTTCTAAGTGATTGATTAAACTTAAAGTTTTATGATAAAATATTGAAAATATTTGTAATTCTAGTACTGAATCAGGAAATGATTGTAAATATGTTAACACGGTTTTCATTAACAGCAATTGTAATTGATGGAATTCTCAGTTCTTAGCTGAATAGTATTGTAAAGCGCTATTAGCAGAAAATAGCGCTATAAAAAGTGCTTCTTCCTCTTCTTTTTCTTTTTGTTCTTGTTCTTCTTGTTCTTGTTCTTCTTGTTCTTGTTCTTGTTCTTCTTGGTCTTGTTCTTCTTGTTCTTGTTCTTCTTCTTGTTGTTGTTGTTGTTCTTCTTCTTCTCCTTCTTCTTCTTCTTCTTCTTATCGTAGTGCGTTATACTTCCAAGGTACTAATCAACAGACACGATACCATTTCCTTCTCGAATTGTTTGTTATTAAGTATTAATCCAAATACTTGCAAATTAAGTAACATCGTAAGGACCGAAGTAATGACTCGCAAGCAACTACTCGCAAGTATCGCTCCTGATTCTTATCTGAATAAACAGTACAGAACACCAGCGCATTTTGCAAGAAATCCGCCAGCAGTCCTCTAAATAAGATCAAAAGTTGCACCAAAAATTACATGCACAAAAAACGCAGCTGATCAACGTTTTAAATTACATTGTATGTCTCCTGGTTATCTTGCAGTTTCAAAGCCAACACAACGATGAAGGTATTGCCCAAGGAAAAGGTTACTATTATTTGCCCAAATAAGGGCAATGCGCCCGACCTGCAGGAGGACGAAATATTTGAGAACATTTGGTTGGTGGACAAGAAAGGCTACGACTCGTGCACAGCGGATAGTACCCACCCTGATCATGAGCACTGGCTCAACTGCACAGACTCGTTCAGCCTGGATTTCGTCCCAATTACATTCAACGACTGGAGTTATGGCAGTAGAAGCTACAAACCTGGAAACACATATTATATTATAGGTACGTTTGTTGGTATGGAAGAGAAAAATGAAGAAAGATCAGGCCAGATGAGGAAGGAACGGTCGAAACAAGGCCACGTGCTTTACTGTAAACTAAAACCTAAGTGAGTGCAGTTAGCGCAGTCGGTAAGATCCCACACTGCTAACCAGGAGGTTTCAGGTTCAATTCCCGGCTTTGGCTGAGAGTTGTATTTGTATGACCTTCCTTCGCCACACCATCCGTTGACAGGGACGTTAAGCCGCTGGTCTTCCAGCGGATGAAGAGCCACTCTGTGGATATGCCATCTGGGTAATGTCATTATTGATACATTATTATTATTATTATCATCACACTGAGCGGCAATTACCTGTTTCTTATCGACAACAGTGTTAAGCCCCTTTAATGTCGATCTTAGATCACAGCAGACGATTCGGTACGTGATAGAACAGAAGAGTATCAGACGATACACGAGACAGACATTAGAGAGTTTTAGATCCAAACCGCGGGTAGTGGTTTGCGGTTAGACGTTAAAAGTTTCAGGTGTTTTAGTGATTTAGATCGACGTCGGCTTTCAGGTAAAAAAACGCCGCCATCTTGAATTACAGACAGCTTGGAAGTCCTTCATGTCAAACAAAAAATTTGGCTGAAAGTTTGGTTATCTAGCATACCAAAGGCATCGACTAAAACAACAAGACCTTATTTCACATAAATTTACCAAACATACCTGAGAATATTCTAAAAGAAAGCCGAAAAGCGCTGAGGGAATTGACATACCTGAAACTCCCTTCCCCGAGGTTCAAACGTGAACAGCAAACGTCAAACGTGACCTCTGGAGTCTGGTCACGTGACTAGAGGTTTGTGGTCAGACGTATTTTAAAATAAACGTGGATCTAAAACTCTCTATTACGAGACTACCACACGCTGGAAAAACAATGTAAAATGTGACTTATTTCATTTTTTTCTCAGGCACTGCAAATGGATCAAAGTCTTCGCTTAGCAACAAGTCTGGAGGAAACTGTGAAAACCATAACATGAAAATTGCTTTCTATGTCTGCAAGACCGAATATGGTATGAGAAGCAATGTTATTTCTAAACAAGTTCACTTCTGGCAAAACTGCGATAGTTATTATAGTAGGACGAGACAACTGATTCCACTATTTATTTTCCGGTATTTGAACAAATCATTGAACATTCGATGTCTAAATTTAAAATTTATTGGCTGGTATCTTTCTCTGCCGCGTGCGTTTGTCCATTTGGCGCCTTGTAGATTTGCACCCCTAGCAAACCTGTTCTGCAACTTACTGCGTGTTCGCTGGACAACATGCACAGCCAAAGATTATTGTCGCAACCTTCCTCATTATGAAACACTTAACCTGAAGAAGTCAACTGAAGACACCTCCTCTACAAAGCCTTTCAAAAGAGAATTCGAAACATTTTATTTCACATGACATTTTTTATTTTAGTATATTAGATCAGCTTTTATCTTGGCAAAAATGAGCATGTGAATATTTATACATTTTATCATATGATTTTTTGTCTTTGTAAAAGCATGGAGACTTTGGTTTTATGCATCTCTAAGAACCTATCATTCTTGTTATTATTATTATTATTATTATTATTATTATTATCTGAGTGATATGGAATATAAGCTATCAAAGACTATTCTACCAGAATTACACAGACTGTTCATACCATAAACGGTATAACAACCAGTGTATAATAACTGGTATAACAACCAGTGTATAATAACTGGTATAACAACCAGTATATAATAACTGGTATAACAACCAGTATATAATAACTGGTATAATAACCAGTATAATAACATCCCAAACCGGTTATTATGGTTATATAATACTCAGTTTTCTAAAGACACAACAAGTTACAAGTTACTATTTGTTTGTTTTCTATTGTTTGTAGACCCCAAATGCCAGAAACTTTCCAAGCCTCGAGTAGGACTGCCGCCTGATTCACTTCACAATTTTAGAAAACAACTTTTAACATTAGCAGACGATGTTAAAGGATTGGGCAACAAGGTCAACTTTATCCTGGACCATTTGAACAACACGGAGTGCAGCATGCGATCCATATAATCAGCAAGTTAGTTCTTATGTTTCTGATTGTAGACAAATATTTCAAATTTCTGTTAAAATATTATTATTGTTGTTATTGCTTTATATTGCGAATATTAAACTTTAGGATTTAGTGAGCAGGATAGGACAAGGAACGGTTGGGGTTAAGACAGGGTACAAGGGTAGGGTAATAGTATTAGTAAGGTTGGGTAACATTAGGTCTAGATCACTGGAGTTAACGCTGTGACCGTGAACAAGTCCCTTATTATTGTAGTTATGTGGTGTAGGTTTAACTGATCCTGTACATCCTCAGTCACCCAGCACATTACGGGACTGTCAGGTGGCACACACACTCGATAGCTAAGTGTATCGCGGCTTAAAATGTGCATCGAATAATACTGCAAAGAATTGCCCTATTTCACTATTACGTCACAGTTTGTTTACATTTTACAAACCTTTAAAACGGAGAAACACCTGGTTTCTATACATTTGAGTTAATTTTCAATATGAAATTTGTGAAGCGTCTTTGAATCTGTGACTTACAAAATCCGTGTTACTGTTGCATTGTGGGCTTAAAGTGGGGGAAAACAAAATGTAAACAAACCACATTTCAGGCCGGTTCAGACACCAGCGAGCTGTGAAACAAGTTTGTTGCTACATTTCACAGTTAATATGATAATACAAATGAAATGTACAATAAAGTTGATCGATTTCAACCTTTATTAGCAAAATAAATCATTTTTTGTTCATTACATTGAAAGTATTTGTGACGTAATAGTGAAATAGGGCAATTGCATTGTATTGTATCGTATTGTATTGCATTGTATTGTATTATACTGCACTGCATTGTATCGTAGTGCATTGCACTGTATTGCACTGCATTGTATTGTATTGCACTGCATTGTATTGTATTGCACTGTATTGTATTGTATTGTATTGCACTGCATTGTATTGTATTGTATTGCACTGCATTGTATTGTATTGTATTGCACTGCATTGTATTGTATTGTATTGTATTGCACTGCATTGTATTGTATTGTATTGCACTGCATTGTATTGCACTGCATTGTATTGTATTGTATTGCATTGCATTACATTGCATTTTGTTGTTGTTGCACTGTGTTGTTGTGTTGTGTTGTTGTTTTGTGCTGTGCTGTGTTGCGTCGTGTCCCGTCGTGTTGTGTCACGAGAAGGGGTGTACAAATTCACTTTTAAAATACTTCTCTGCTTATTCGTACCTAGTATGCTTTATCACCGTACTTTGTAAACATAGTCATAATAGTCCAGACTTGTTTTATTTAACATTCATTGAATAAAAGCGTTTAAGATTTCTTGCAAAAAGGTTATGATTTTCAATGGGTTGGTTAAATGTTTGCCACCACGCAGAAACAAGTTAACAAAAATAGTTTCAGATTTATGAATTTTATGTATTATTTATTTATGTATTTATGTAAAATTCCCCAAAATGATCATATTCCCCACCTGCAAAGCGTTTTGTATGCAATGTTTTCCCCCTTGAAACCGTACACTAAAATATGTTATTTGTTGATTCATTTACAGAGATTAACGCCGCTAAAACGCTTTATTATGTGGAGTTTGGAGAACAAGCTGAAGAGAATGTCAATTGAAGTAAACAACAGCAATAGATTAACTAGCCGACATGTTGTGGCAACCTTGTAACATGTTAGAATTTGAACGGAACACTTTATAAAACAACAGTGGACAATAAAGCGACGGAGATGGAAGCAGAGAAGGAAGCAGAGGCACCAGACTCCATATAACACTATAAAACGGAGACGAAACGGAACAGATAAAAACCTTCCACTCTTTCCTTTCTATTTCCGTTTTAGAGTGTTTAGGTGGACTCCAGTACTTCCGCTCTTATCTCCGCTTCCGTCTCCGTCGATAGTGTAAAGCAGGTTTTAATACCCACATCAACTAGTGTTCATTATACCAGGAAGTCACTGATAGATAGTAAGATTTACATTATGCTGTGCAGAACTACAATAGATTTTAACTATAGCGATATCCTGTCAGGGACAGAGCCAGGAAATTATTCACCCTGGCAAATATGAAACAGTCAAACTTTTGAAAACAATGTACAATAATAAATTCTCTGAAACGGCATTTTTGGCTTTTGACAGTTCACATATATTATGGTTAGTAAAAATATTTGGTAGGGCGGCGGGAAAGTGGGGGTCAATGACTTCGACTTCTTGGCCTGAATGTGCCAATGGCCTCAGTCTGACTTGTATTTTAATAAAAGCTGCAGTCCAGCATTTGTTCTGTGAATTCAGTCAGTCTGTTACCTTGCTTTCTGTGTTGTGTTGTGTTGTATTGTATTGTGTTGTGTAGTGTAGTATTGTGTTGTGTTGTGTTGTGTAGTGCTGTGCTGTGCTGTGTTGTGTTGTGTAGTGTTGTGTTGTGTAGTGTAGTGTAGTGTTGTGTTGTGTTGTGTTGTGTAGTGTAGTGCTGTGTTGTGTTGTGTTGTGTTGTGTAGTGCTGTGTTGTGTTGTATTGTGTAGTGTAGTGTTGTGTTGTGTAGTGCTGTGCTGTGCTGTGTTGTGTAGTGTTGTGTTGTGTAGTGTAGTGTAGTGTTGTGTTGTGTAGTGTAGTGCTGTGTTGTGTTGTGTTGTGTTGTGTCGTGTTGTACTGCGACTTTCACGATTACGTCATTTCCAACATGGCAGTCAAATTTATGGGGAAATGCCGTGGAATACACGTTCTGTTTCTTTGTCTTTGTTTTAAGGATATTTGCTGATTCTGGTATAAACAAGCTGAATAGCACAAACAAACTTATAAATTCGTCGAAAAAAAACCTTAGACAAAGCGCATATTCACAAACCGCGTTCCCCACAAATTTGAACACCACATTGGGAATGATGTAATCATGAAAGTCGCAAGTCACAATGCCTCGATGTGTCAGTAGTATGAGGTGCCACAGTTATACAAGGTACCTTTAGTTTGTCAAGTCCATTTTGTACATTGTGAACTTGTTCATATTAGTGATAACGATCCTTGGAGGATCTTATATGCAAAGCCAATGCAATTTACCATGAAGATTTTGACTCAGAGTTGGTCATTCACTCAGCCATCAAAATGCTTATTCTGGGTTGCTTTACGAAGTTCGTTGCTAATAGTATGGTCATGTTTCTCACCCAACATGAAATTCTCTAATGTATACATTCTGTCTTACTGTTTTCATGCCAGAGATGGGAGGCACGTTACAAGGAGGGGGGGGATGCATATTTCGAATTTCATATTCAATAAAAGGGTTCTCAATCGAGGAGGAAGCTTAATCAAGGAAGGGAGTTTGAATAATGGAGATGTTTAATTGAGGGAGGCTGCTTAATCAAGGAAGGTGGCTTAAATCACGGGGATGTTTAATTGAGGAAGGCTGCTTAATCAAGGAAGAGAGCGTAAAGAACGGGGATGTTTAATTGAGGGAAGGTGTTTAATAAAGGAAGGGGGCTTAAATCATGGGGATGTTTTTAAAATTGAGGAAGGCTGCTCAATCAAGGAAGGTTGCTGAAATCATGGGGATGTTTAATTGAGGAAGGCTGCTGAGCTTAAATCACGGGGATGTTCAATTGAGGGAGAGTGCACAATCGAGTAAACATAGTACAAGACTGTTTAACTTAATCCTCCGATTCACTTAATGCTGACCCTAGGCCTACAAACACAGAATAACTCAAACACCGCATATTGCAAACACCTATGTGACAATAAACTACAGTACAGTCAAATAGAAAGCGTATTCACGATCGTACCTGTATTTTATAATATTTACTGTCACAAAGTGACCTGTAGAAGGGATGGAATTCCTGCCTGATAATGGAGTCTTCTTCCTCCTTGCTTTGGTCCTGTGTAATACCATTGGTTACTTGAGGAGTGCCCTCGGGGCCACGGAGAGGACGGATCCACTTCATGGTACTCTTCCACCACTCTCGGTCCTGCACCCTTGCTAGAATGGTCTTCGGTGCAACTGAGACATGACTCACTGTTTGGGCTTCCTGTTCTTCCTGCAGAGGAAGTCGACATTGCTTTATTATGGTGAAAGTGATTTGCCAATAGAAACAAAAGAAATCAATTTTGGGTCGCAAACAATCTATCTAAAATGTACAATATGACAAAAGGTGGTCGAGACATTTGACTACAGTGATTTTACAGTGCGACTACAGAAACCGGGGTCACTTGGGTTTAGCCGACTGAAACAAACAAACCGTAAAACTATCCAATGAGAATGAGTGATTCCCACGGTTTGTCTGAAATCAAAACCGCAAATGCCAATTATATTGTTTCAAAGTCGTATTGTGATTGGCTGCTCTTTTGCAGGTGACCCCAGTTCTCGTAATTGTGTTTTAAAGTTTACCTGAAGACCTCTCGCAAAATTCTGCAAGGAAAAGTCGTGATAAAGAAAATTCTCATACAAGAATCTAAACACAGTTGAGCTGAGCTTGAAAGGGAATCTGGCAGTCATCAGAACCTATGGAAACAATAAATATATTAAACATGGAGAAACGAGATAACCAGGCAATTTACGCCTGATACTGGGCAGGGCGCCAATACGTTAACGCAATTACTAAACACTTTATGCTAACTATATCTACTGATTAAGCTATTTACGAATTATGGAGTTCAAGACGTCTCTGATTATGCCTCAAAAATGCTTAGAGAAGCCTTAGAGCGTGTTGTATCTGGATCAATCATTTCAATCTAAACTGGTTGTGGTAGGTTTGGTTCAGGTGTCCCATTATAAAATAAACTAGATATAATGTGCGTTCTGATTGGTTGAAAGCCGTTTACCATAACTGGTAGAAAACATAGTAATTCATTGTGTCTAACATTTAATAACGGAAATAGCAAACATTTCCTGTGTTTTCCATTGGGTTATAGTAACACTTATGCAAGTTTTGGAGAGTATTTACAATATGTGGAAACACTCGCCTTCAGCTCCTGCTACCGCAGCTATTGCTTGTTCTCCCAAACTTGCACTCCTGTTACCATCACTCAGAGGAAAACACGGATATTCGGTTGAATCACGGTTGCTCCTGGGGATAGTCTCCATGTAAACTAGTACGCAAGATGGCGGAAATTTGCAGAGTAGTAGATTTCGTCACGTTATCAGATTGTGTTTACCAGAGTTTCTAGAATACAAATTCTCATTATACGAAACTGAAGACGAACAGGAGTCTCCTGGAAAATGAGAGGAGTTGTGCCTGCTGTACTTGTGTAGGCTCAAAAGAGAATAGTGACGACTTATTCCACTCCAAATCCTCTGTAACTAATGAAATTGTAGTTCTAGAGCGTTAGTTTTAACCCTTTGAACCCCCTTCTCCTACGGGAGGGTGAATAAACAATGCAATTGACCATAATAAAAAAGATGGCGACTGTACATTTAACCACAATACCTTGCGAACCAAACACAACGAATAGGCACATAGGAAGCCATATATTTGTGCAAAATTCGTCCCTGTAGTAAAAACATTGTGAAAGTTACATTTAAAGTTTTGGGGACATTTCAATGCATAAGAATTATGGGTAAATGTATCAGTCGCCATCTTTTTTTGTTATGGTCAATGTATACATTTTATGCAATGTTGCACCATGTGACATTGTGATCGGAACTTTAGTTTTACGAATATCCATCCTCCAACGTTCAGCAGCCACTGACCTCAGACATAATATCCAATAACACTGTGTGAGATGGCTGGGCCTGAAACTTTTCCATGTTCAGCCGTGTAGACACTGCATGTGGTAAGACTCTATGGACAGCTGTGACAGCAGTAGCGATTCCAAACACAAGTATTATAGGCAACTCCGAAATATATTGGCTGAAATACGAAAACAGATATTATGTTATTGAAACTAAGAATAACTATGCTCATTATATACTAGTTGGTACACAATCAATGCATAACTGAGTCATGTTATTGATTATTTATGCTATTGTATCTCCCAGTAACTGTTATTTCCTCTTCATGAGAAATATTATCCAGCAACAGGCCAATCTACACACAGAGTTGGCGTGACCCAGTGGGTTGTTGCTTAGACTCAGCTACCATGGTTCCAGTACAGTCTTCATTCATTCCTGATTCCTGAATCCAAGCCAAGCTTGAGGCAACATGTGTACATAACCAACTGGAATACCTCCTGCAAGTTGGGGATTGGAACCCCTTTACTACTTTCATTTAATTACATATTTCCTTATTTACAGTGCTCCCTATTAGTAGATTCGAATGTCCATTATATACATGTACATACTAATTAATTAACTTATTAGTTTTTTCACAACAGTCAGTGAAGCAAGCCAGAATCATTTACAAACAAAAACCATTTGACCATGCCTCTTTAATAATAACTTCATTTGCATGAGCTGGCCAAATGAGAGGTTCTCTGGACGTCCTTCTGTTACTGTAGTTGAAGTCAAATTATCCTAACACCAAAATCTACTTGAGTATATGCGCTCCAAATTATAACACTATCAGGGTGCGTTTGATTGACTGTATTCCGGAATAGGAATACACTCAGAATAATTTCAAAATGTCTCCTACAATCTCTAAGCAATAAAATTATTGTACCGAATTGTGT
>JANVCH010094420.1:0-14694 GCA_025505405.1 Epizoanthus rinbou | reverse complement strand
GAAATGGAATTTGATGGTAAAATGAGAAATAACAAAAACAAATATTACATGATAAGATATATTTGTTTTTATTATGAGACATTTAAAACATACTTAATTTCTAATCAGCAGATAGAAAACCAATTAGATCAAGAAAAGCATTAATGTATACGTTAAGTTGGTACTCTTAACAAGTCAAGAACAAATTAGAGCAAAAGTTATTTGTACTATGACTGGTTTTGTAAGATTAGTAGAAGTGATAAGTTTTTAATTAGAATTGCAACGAACTATACCTGCAACCAAAAGCTCTATTTATATCGACTAAATGATTTATAATTAAATAATTAAACTAAATATGACAATTGTTACTCAGTATGTGGCAATAAAAGTTACCATAGAGTTTGAGGGTAATCGAAAAAATGCCACATGTCAACTTTTAGATTGACATTTACCACGCCTTCCAGTCTTTCCGTAGCTGTTATAAAGATAGAGATAAAGGGGGCAGTAACAAACTTATGAGTAGCTTCAGCAAGTGGTATTGCATGAACACAGAGAAAGACACGCCATTTGGTGAGTATCAAAATCATTATAGGTAATCGCTTTATTTTTGCTAGTGAATCTGGGAACTATCTTTTGTTGAAGAAGCAAGCTCGTTTCATATCATTTAAAACAAATTATTTCAGTTGCGTTGAAACTATCAAGGCACAGAAAGATAGGCTTGGTAAACAAAAATGCATTTGAAACAGCCGAAAACAACATAGATTCCATCATATTTTCAACATTTAAGAAAGCTCTATCCCTCCCATTATGGATTTATTACATTTGTTTCGAAATTGAGAATTACTTAGATTGGCGTTTGTCCAACAATTCCAATCTATTTTTATTTAATGGTATTAATCATTGAGCAAAGCTTTTACAGAAGTGTTATTGAGGTGGAGGCATATGCAAGTTGTTTTCTGAGTTGAAGTCTCGACATTTTGTCTGCTCACGTATTGTGAAGAATGTATATTGTAGGAATACGTTTTTCATCTTTTTTTTCAGATAAACTACTGAAAATATCTATCAAACGTTAATATTTTGATTATACCGAGATTTACTGGTATTTTACATGGTAATTTAGTGGCCTATTGAACACTAGTTATTGCGATCATTTAGTTCTTCTTGCATACCTTGTATACGCGTTTTTAAAATAGAAAAACATGGAATACTGGGTTACTTATCCCTTCCTCAGAATATAGGTTGTGCTAGAATCTGCTATTGAGTAAACCAGTTTCTGTTTATTTCTACGATTAATCCATGTTCTCGAACGCTTTATGAATTCCCTGAGATTAGTTCATTCTTGAGAAGTGTTTGCGCTGGAAATGTCGTTTACCTTCCAGTCTACAAAATTGGTGATAATTAAGTTCTAAGAATATTATTACCCGGGTTTGTTGTCCTGTAATAGTTTTGTAACTCGAAGCGGGGAACTTGAGAGTTGAGTAACGTCTTTCTTGTTCCGTGAATTTACTTTATTCTTCAGCTACTGCTTAACCCATACACTCATACACACCTAACACTAACAACTTCTAAATGCTGTATATTTATATTCTTTCAAATGTTTTCATCTTACTAACAGCGTAAATATGGTTATCCGAATGATTATTGGCCAGCAGAAGTATTTGTCAAGTAGTTACAATAACATATATGAAACTATCTTTTTTTTAAAATCTTATATTACATTTTGCATCTTATCTTACATTTTACATCTTATGATCTAATATAAAGGATATAAATACATGTAATAACTGAATTTATTATTCAACTAAAAAGAAACATAAAAGGACAGTACAATAAAGAGGAAATAAAGAGTCTCCTGATAGAAAATCGAATGAAAAAAGGGGGGAAAAGAAAGAAAACTAACCAAAAGAAATGGAATTATTGTGTCACCAAGCAAGGATCAATGATTTGCCATTTCCACTTGAATGGCAAATGATTCTTACATAGTTTTTCGCCTTCTTTTTCTAGTTTTAACTGGTATTTGAGGTTCTCTATGAAAGCTGGAAAAGACAGTGCAATGTCTTTCCATTTGCATATATATATGTAATGCTTCAAGATAAGCATTAGCCAGTTCAAAGATAGAGACTTTTTGTCCGATTTTAGGATACCGAATAATATTTGTGCGTTAGTCAAATTATATTTTCCGAAAGTCGGTTCGATAAAGCTACTGAAATGTTGCCATAGGCATTTGGTTCTTTGGCATGATATAAAGTAGTGTTCGATCTCATCGTCTACTTTACAATATTCACACAGATTTGTGTCAATTATTTTGACTTTGTTCAAATAACTGTTTGTAGGGAAATAACCGTGATTTATTTTGAATTGGAAGTACTGTAATGTAGTACTTTTAGTTATTCTAAATGGCATGCTGTAAACTAGGGATAAATCGATATCTCCGATAATTTTTTTAATTTTCTTTCCTGCGGTTGGTGTTTCAACTGATTTGTCTCTTATAGCGTTATATATTAACTTGTTTGTTAGCTTATCAATTCTTAACGTCGAGTGTCCAATATTTAGTTCACAGTCGAAGTTTTCTTCTAATGTTGCACATCTACTTATACGCTGATTAGGAATAGAAAATGCTAAGAAATGTACAATATGTACATGGAGAAGAGCAGTGAGAAGTTAGCATCATATAATTTGGGTTATTATTACTTTTCAAAGAATCGAAGAAAAAGCAGATTAAATTGTGTTCACAATTGTCAATGGAATATACCAGAACAGACTGTTAATTTAGACCTTGTCCATCCACAATACAGGTGACGCTTAACTTATCAGAACAACTTGCTTGTAAAGAAGACACAGAAGATACCAAGTTGCCCCGGCAATATAAAATGTCATTGTCAAAAGTTGATCAGTCTTTAGCTGTGTTATCAGAGGGACCCCCAGGTACGTATGAAGTTTAGCCTCCTCTCACATATCCCCCCCCCCCTCAGAGCCCCAAATGTTTTAATAGGCCCCCTCTGTTTTCAAGCTTACCCCATCTGCTATGACAAGCACAAGGTGGAGGTTTAAGGGCAAAAGAGGATAACATATTTTAAAAACACAGGCCCATATATATTAAGATATGAATTTTGGAGGGAGGGCAAGTTGTCCCAATGCAAGCATTTGATGTTTTAAACTGTATAAATTGTAATCCTTTTCAAAGATGTAAACACACATTATAATTCATTTCTAATGTGAGAATGTGCAATAAAGACATTATTATTAATAATAATAATAATAATAATAATAATAATAATTATTATTATTATTATTATTATCATGTTAGACATAGTGGCAGTAAGTGAGAATAAGAATAAATTATGAACAAGTCCCTCAGTCTATGAAGGCCCATCCTAAGGCCTGAGGAAAGATAATAATTTGTTTCACTTAAGGTATGGTTATAGGTGTTAGTAGCTAACAGCTAAAAAGAACACAAGAATTTGAAAATTACAAATATGGCTGCATTCGTGACTGAAATGCATTGTTAATTTGCACCTGAAACATCTGCAGCAGTTACATTTTTGCATCTGAAATATTTCACTTAAAGTACTCTACCCTGCTGGGCCCAGTTGTTCAAATGCCGATTTTAAAACATTAACCCAGGGTTAAACTCTTAATCCATGTTTGTATTTACTACCTTATAGACTGCTTTCGGCTGCCATTTTGGGTTTAACAATTGGGTTTCCAAGGAAAGACTCGATAGTATTTTATAAGCCCCAGAAATATGTTCCAACGTGAAGAAATTGGTTTTTGAAGTTTGCTTAATCCAGGATTAAAGTTAACCATCTTTTGAACAACCGGGCCCAGTACTATATTTAGCCGCGTATCAAGTCGCTAAAATGTGAATGTTGTACATTGTACCAACACACTACTGGAGGTGACCAATGACTTCCATGTCACTTCTCCTAACCACTCAGCTTACTCTTGTACGGACACTGTAAGGAGAAGTTAGATGCCGATAATCTATGGGCTGAAAGGTCTAATGGGACATACACATATATAACGTACCTACGATGTTGACTACGAAAGTTCTCTTCACCATTCCAACCGAGTTTTTCACCTCCACTGTGTAAGTACCCGAGTCCTCTGGAGTTGAATTGGCGATGACCAGTTTGAATACACCTTTTGGGGCGTGTTCATACATATCCGGCCTAGTCTTACTGCATGGCCGGTTCTCCTTGAACCACTCAGCATACGCATCTGGTTTCGCAGTCACCTGCACATAAAGTGTGATGTCAGTGCCTTGATTGAATGTGATTGGTTGACCATCGAATGAGTCTATAAACCTTGGCGCAAATAGTCTTTCTGTGATATTCAAATCTGCTCTACTCGATGCTCGTCCTGCTTCATTAGTTACAACACATCTATATCCTCCCATGTCATCAAATGTTGTGTTTCTAATAACAAGTGAATAGAGGTCTTCCTCTTCGCCCTCGAGCAGTTCAATGCGGCCGTCATCAGCAAGCAGCTTTGTTCCTTTGAACCACTGTACTTTTGGTGGAGGATTACCGCTGACCCGTACATCAAACTGCGCAGTATCTCCCTCCGTAACCTTCATATTCCTCAGCTGATCTCTGAATTCTGGTCGTACAATTATTTCGGTGATGCGAACTTCCGCTGCACTTGAACTTTCTCCGAGATCATTGCGAGCTACAATCTTGTATTTACCCTCATCTTCAAAACGTGCATCTGTGATTGTCAAAGTATACAGTTCATCTTCACCTTCGACTGCCACTCGATTGCCTGGCTTCACACGTGTACCATTTTTAAACCACTCAATCGCAGGTGAAGGTGCGCCCGCGATGCGGCATTTCAGTCTTATAACGCCACCTTCCAGAATTTCCACTGGTTTCATTCGTGAGATGATGTCTGGTGCCTCTCCTTTAACTTTACGTTTCTTTGCTGCAAGGAGAAAATAAAATCTCCGTCAATGACAAGAAGTTGTGCCAATTTGATACAAAATGGTATGAAACCATTATAGCTAAGTAACATTTTATTTTAAAACATGAAGACTAAACGCAAACCATGAATAAACGTATCCTTAGTTCAAGACACTGAAGTGAACAAACGGTTACGTAAACAACAAAGACAATGACGTATGGTCGGATAAGACAAACTTACTTTCCTGTCGCCAGTCGTATCCATGCATATGTTTTATTTTCCAGGTAAAATATGAAACATTTGGGATTCGTAAATTTACTGAAGATGACCTCCGGTCGAAAATGTTTTGGAGTTTAAAATGTTATATATACCGCATTTTTAGCCTATTTATATCACAATATTTTTAAAAACAATTGTTATGGCATCATAAAGTTAGGTTTCTCAATTATGTTTGATTGTTCTCCCTTCTATGGTTTCAAAATGGAATTAAAAGGCGGGCGACAATCCTGTCATTACTCATACATGGCTTGATAAACTCAGTGACTAAGTCAAAAAATATAATATCAGTGTGTAACGTTAACTACATTAAAACAATAACAAATGTTCGAAAACACTTTAGATGCAAACAGGCCTTTAAATCTACCAAATGCAAAGAGCTTTTGCTTCACACGACACTTCCCTCAGTTCAACTTGCACAACAGTTCACAACTTCACACAAGAACATAATATCTAACAACTGGGTTCGCACACTTTTCAAGTTTCAAGTTTCCAGAAGTTTTCCATGTGTTTTCCAGGAGTATTTTGAAGTAAAAAAGCGGGTAAACGAAATACATTTACCAAGCATTTTCTTTTTCTTTTTCACCAAAGAAAATAAAATAAAAATGTTCAAATAGTCTGGATTTTCTTGACTTTTCCAGAGTTTAGGGGGCAGCATAGAATTCAAGGACTTTTCCAGGACTTTTCAGGAATTCCAGGAGGTGTACGACCCGTCGAACTATTGTCTAGTTTTGATGCTTGCTGCTTCAATTTTCCCATCAATCAAATGAATAAGACATGAGATGAAGATATCCATAAGCAGCAACATGATGACACTTACATTCAATGTTGACTTCATAAGTCCGAGAAGATGTTCCATGATTGTTCTTCGCCACACACTGATACAAGCCAGAGTCACTTTTCTTCGTGACATAAATAAATACAGCATATTTGTCCCCCCTGAATCTGATGTCAAGGTTACTACTCTTGGTCAAGAGTTCGCCATCCTTGTACCACTCTACTTCCGGCCTGGGGTTGCCTTTGATGTCAATAGCCAAGTTAAGTTCATCTTCTTCGGTGACAGTTATGGGACCCTCCTCCTCACCCATAAACCGAGGAGCAAAGAGTTTTTCCGTTACCAGCACCTCCCCCCTACAGCTGGCTCGTCCTTCTCCATTGACGGCCACGCATTTATACATTCCAGCATCCCCCTGCTGTGTGTCCCGAATAATTAATGAGTAGAGGTCCTCCTCTTCCTCATCATGTGCAATAGAAAATCGACCTCCTTCATAAATCTGCCTGCTACCTTTGTACCACTCAACTTCAGGGAGAGGTCGCCCAGCAAGACGAACCTCAATACAGGTCTCCTCGCCTTCAGTTGCTTCTACAGCTTGGATGGTTTGTGTGAACTCGGGTCTCATCGGTGCGTCTAACACAGTGAGTTCGGCCTTACACGATGCACTGCCAGAGTCATTTCTTGCCATACACTTGTATTCACCTTCATCATCAAACGTCACTTGTGTGATACTCAGAGTAGAGGATTCGTCATCAGAGAGCACTTTCAAACGCTTGTTTTCTTTCACTAGTTGGCCATTGCAGTACCAAGTGATATCGGGTGTTGGTCGCCCTGTCCAGCGGCACTTCAGTCGAACATTGTTTCCTTCCACCACATCTGTTGGTTTCAGTTTGCTGGTGAATTCAGGCTCCTCAGATCTTTGTTTCCTTGCCATTCCAGCTAACAAAGCAAGAACAGAACAGGAATTAAGTGAATGTTTAAACTGCTTTGGAGAGGATGATATATAACAAGGTTATGCAATGTCAGGGATAGTTTATTGATGTACAGCCAACTGTTAACATGGAGTTCTAGTATTGACAGCTTTTTGTTTCAATAAAACATATTTTAATCATCTGCTAATTGAGGGAAATCAAATAAACTGAAAGAGTCTTCAAAGTTATTTACATGTAAGAAAATAAAATAGAGTCAAGGACAGATCTCTGTCGCACACCACAAGAAATCTGCCTCAGGTGAGATTTATCATCATCAACAGACACAGACTGTTCTCTGTTTGATATGTATGAGCAGAACTAACCTTTCGTTATAAAACTATTACAATACCATAATACAAATAATACAATACCATAATGCTGTAATTTTGAAATCAGAATTTTACGATTCCACAAGAACAACAACCTTGGTCGATGGCAGTTTGTATTTTATCTGTTATTGTCAATATTGTTTAGATGGTAAAATGATTGCAGCGAAAACCAAACACATATATACTTATCCCGGTGCTCCTGTAGTTACAGCTCCACCTTCAATTACTTGGAAAGGGGAAACGGTGTACATGTGCCCAACAACAGGCCAGGGTCCAGTATATATAAATACATTGCCGCTAATAACAACGTGCGATTCTTCAAATGAAAGTTGGTGAATTGCCTAATTAATCCTTCAAGTCCTGAGAGTGTCTTCCAAAGATGAGTGAGATGTCGTAACTTATCAACAAAAAGACAAAACAAAAAGTATAACCACGCAAATGAATATACAAACAACAGTTAAAATCCTGAACTGGAATGTGCTTTGAAGATGTAATACCTTCTAGATCTACAACGAACGTCTTGCTAGTGGTTCCAAGTCTGCTGGTCGCCTCACACTTGTACGTGCCGGTCTCGTCAGGTCTGATTCTCAACAGGGTTAAGGAGTACTTATTTCCCCGGGCCTTTACATCTACACGGGATGAATCACGCACTAGGACACCATTGCGGTACCACTTCAGGTTTGGTGTAGGTTTGCCCTTGACGGTGACATTCATGGGCACCTCATCACCTTCGTTGGCTATGATCGTAGTTTCAGCTCCATCTTCGAACTCAGGTGCCAGCTGGAAGTAAGAAAAAGAAAACTGTAAACTTTTGATGTGAGTTCCCCCGATAATAAGCCTTACAACACAACAAAAGCCAAAAACAAACTTCCGATGAAACGTTTTTCTGAAAACAAGCTTCCTCCCCAAAAATAAGTCCACTTGCTTTATATTAATTATATATACCGTATTTACGCGATTAAAAGCCCCCTTCCAATTAAACGCCCCTCTCAAATAAACATATCCCTAATGACGCTGACAAATATATGAACGCCCGGGCATTTATTTAATAGGGGGTATTCAAATGAAACAAGAGTGGAAGAGCTTTTACAGGATGGATTACTGACAACATCTGACTTATATTTAAAGTGAACAGCCTCTAATCAAACCACAATATACAAACAGCACAAGCAGGTGTACAAGCGTTTCTTGATTTATATCTGAAGTTTCCCATATATAAATATGGTGGGGTCGTGTATATAGGTTTTATGGTATAAATCTGGGGACCCAGATGAGCGTGTGAGCGTTGTTGGCGCAGTTGGTAAGACCTCTGCCTCCCAACCAGAAGGTCCCGGGTTCGATCCTCGGCCTTGCCGAGGGTTGAATTTGTGCGACCTTCTTTCGCCACACTGTCTTCTCGGATAAGGACGTTAAACCGTAGACCCAGTGTCCCCGATTAGTTCATATGAACTAGATGATTGACACTTAAATAAAGTTACTTACTTACTTACTTACTTTACCCAGACACTTTTTGTTTGCATGCATAGAAGCTAGCAAATAGGTCGGCAAGATAAACAAACGCACTTGCTATGGTTTACCTCCCACAGAGAAAAATAACGGGTTTGTGTGTACAAATTAGGAAATGAGTTAAAACATCTCCATACAAACTCGCCCCAAGTACTGGGAAAGTCTGTATTTTGGCAATATAGATTATGCTCTGACAAAGATCCCCAAAGAGTTTTATTAACTTAACTTGCTGAGAACGGTTTAATTTTTGCAACAAGTTTACCCCTCCCCCTCTTTCTCCCAGTACGATTGCCCGATTGGCTCAGAACTCACCTCCACCTCTTTAACTGACAAATCAGCGCGCACAGTGACTTTCCCTTCGTCGTTAAAGGCAACACATTTGTACATTCCAGCATCATCGGGTTTAGCATTCTTAATGATCAGCGAGTATCTGCCATTTTTCTCCTCCAGCATCTCAAGTTTATCATCTGGTTCAAGTCCATTCAATCCTTTGTACCACTCCACTTCCGGTTCTGGGGTTCCAAAAACCTGAACTTCAAAGCAAGCATCTTGACCATCTACCACTTCCATGTTCTTCAGTTTGGTCTTAAACTCTGGCTTTTTCAGAGGAAGGACATCAAGCCTTGCAGAGCTGGAAACTGTACCGAGATCATTGCGAACCACGCATTTATACTCGCCCTCGTCATCTGTGCGAGTTTCTGTTATTTTGAGCATGCATTCATCTCCGTCCAATGTAGACCTGACGCGCCTGCTCTCTCGTACCTTGACACCATTCTTCAACCACTCAATCTCGGGCTTTGGCCTGCCACTAACTCTGCAAACTAACTTAGCAGATTGACCTTCCAGTACTTCCGCTGGTTTCAGTGACTCAGATACTACAGGTTTTGTTCCCTCGACTTTCTTTGCTGTGAACAATAACATATTTGATGTCACTGAAGAGTGAAGGAATCCTGAAGTGAAAACACTTTGCGGGACACTTGTTATATTCAAATTACTCTGTGACGTTTTTGGGATCCATAACCATCACACAAATGAGAATAAAACATTTTGCACATTTTTTACACTTCGACAGTCATGGGCCCGCCATCTTGGATTATGACGTCAATGAGTCGCCATTCCCAGGCCACAGACGGTCAACAATCAAAACAAAAATATGGATAGGGATCTAGGAACAGCAACTCACTAATGGCATAATCCACGAGGGCGGGCCCATGACTGTTGAAGTGAAAATCAGGCAAACACTTTGTTCTCGCTTTTGTGATGATTTTGGACCTCAAAACGTCACAGAATAATTCAGAGTAACAAGTTCTTGATTTTGCCCACAAAGTATTTTTCACTTCAGGATTCCTTTAACCTTATTCAGACTGGGAGGGGAGGGGGAGGGGACTGAAAGTGCTTGGGACGATTTCACAACATTATAACTAAAGAAGCGTTTAAGCTATAATGCTGAAATTATGATTCTTCATAAACTTTTCAAGTAATCATCACCATCAACATACCTTCAACTCTGACGTCAAAAGTCCTCTCCCGAGTGCCAGCATTGTTGCGTGCCTCACACCTGTACCGGCCACTGTCTTGTAGATTGACATCTCTTATCACCAGGCAGCACTTCCCCCCATACATGGGTGTGTCCAGCCGGCTGCTCTTCCTAACAGGCTTGTCCTCCTTATACCACGTGATCTCTGGAGCAGGAGTGCCCTTTACCTTCAAATCAAGGTTTAGATCATCACCTTCTTGGACTATAACAGGAGCCGTCTGCTCATCTCCAATGAACTCAGGACCAATGCGTTTCTCTTCAACTTGGAGAATCTTGACACACGTACTCTCACCTGCATCGTTAAAGGCCACACACTTATACCTGCCAGCGTCTTCGGGTTTCACATCTTCAATAACCAGTGAGAACAAGTCTTCCTCTTCGTCATCAATGAGCACAAACCGACCTTCGTCTTCAATTCTCTCTTTACCTTTAAACCAGTCAACGTCTGTGTCTGGACCACCAGTAACACGTACGTCTATTCTAGCTTCTTCACCCTCCACTGCTACAACTGTTTGCTCCGTCTCCTTGAACTCTGGCTTCACTAGACCCTCGTTAACACTGAGCTCAGTAGTGCATGAGACAGATCCAAGGTCATTTTTTACAGTGCATTTGTACTCGCCTTCATCATTCAAGACAACATCAGCTAACTTCAATCGAGCAACTTCACCGTCAAATTCAGATTTCACTCTGCGAGTCTCTTTCACCGGTATTCCATCCTTAAACCACTCAATTGTTGGTTCTGGCTTGCCTCTTACAAAGCACTGGAGTTTGGCAGATCTGCCTTCAGTGACTTCCACTGGTTTTAATGGTTCAGAAAACGTAGGTACAGTTCCCTCGATCTTTTTAGCTGTTAAAGAAGAATAAGGCAAAGTACTGTAACAGTAAGATCAATGTAAAATACAATCCTTGGCTTTCTACCTCAAAATGCCATTTACTACATTGCATAAAGCGCAAATCCCACCTAATAAGACACGTTTTATTGTTTTATCTGACTGATTACTGTGATATAAATATCATGATTCTACAACAGCCAGTTCTCGAAATACCAAGCTTTAAAGTTTGCACCTGATGACATCCCAAGTGCAAGTCAGTATGTAAGGATTAAACATTTCCAGTGTGTCATTAATTTTTACGTGAGTTCTACAGAAGTGAAAACGTTATCTGCTATTTTGTTGTAAGTCTTTCCATAACTTGTATTAGATTACTAGATTAAAATCATAGAAAAACATAATTTCGCTCTCGGTTTGTTTATTACAGCAACTCACACACACTTGTAACGTCATTATGTCAAACTTCATTTTTTAAATTTATACTGAGAGCTGCTAAGGGCGCTTTCCATTTGTCGGGTCCGGCCAGTCTGGCCAGGCAGTTTATCACCCTATGTTTGTACACTGCTCAGTACATCTACTCCAAACCAGTTCTCTAAATTGCTCCATTCCATTTGCTTCGGCCGGCCAGACCGCCATTTACGACAAATGGAAAGCGCCCTAAATGTGTCTCCTAGGTGGGACTTGCCCTTTAAATCTTAAATCTACTCAGATATACAGTCACCATCTAATACTACATGTATGTGGTAGATAAGTCGCCTGGAAATATCATAAACTACATAAGAACTGAAATTATTTTTGTTCAAAAGGCTTTTTCTTGGGGTTATTTTCAAGGAACGAGAAGGTTACTTGGGGAATTGTAAGATAGATGCTCCAAATATAATAACAGCAATGTAAGGTAAATTATAGGTAATTTTCGTCAGTGTCATAGATGTTAAATTTTGTATTCAGTAAAAACTTCCAAGAAATACATCATTCCACCATAAAACAAACAAAGTCTTACGTGATACGTTGACTACGTAGACCCGCGAGACCTTCCCTGCATTGCTTGTGGCGGTACATCTGTATGTTCCAGAGTCTTCAGGCCTTATCCTCAAGATCACAATTGAAAATTTGCTGCCCTTGGTGTAAAGATTTAGACGGCTGGTTTCCAATACACGGCGATCGTCTTTATACCAGCTGATGTTAGGCAGTGGTTTCCCTTTCACGTTCACATCTATAGTTAGGTCTTCTCCCTCATAAACATTGATTGGCCCTGGCTCGTCGCCATCAAATTCAGGTTTGATAATTTTCTCCTTAACAGTCAATGCTGCTCTACTCGTGCTTTCACCCTCCCTGTTACGTGCACTGCACTTGTATGTACCTGCATCGTCAAGTTGTACATTGTCTATGACGAGCGAGAACAATCCTTGATTTTCGTCGGTTGTGATCTTAAATCTACCTCCATCTTTTATCTTGGTGGTTCCTCTAAACCAGTTAACTTCTGGCAATGGCTTTCCTCTTACCCGCACATCAAAGCGTGCCTCATCTTCTTCAGACACTTCAAATGGCTTTATCTTGTCAATGAACTCTGGCCTCTTGTCCGGTTCCTCGATTAGTAACTCTGCCGTAGTGCTAACGGTCCCCGAGTCATTGCTTGCAACACATTTGTATTCACCCTCGTCATCCAACTCAGCTCTAGTAAACCTGAGTGTAGCGGTGTCAGCAAGGTAGTCTGACTTCACACGTCTGCTCTCCTTCACTGGCAAGTCATCCTTGAACCATTCGATCGTTGGTTTTGGCTTTCCCGTTATCTTACATTCCAGTTTAGCAGGCTTTCCTTCCGACACTTCCACTGATTTCAACGGCTTGGAGAGTTCAGGTACTTCACCAGCAGCTTTCTTACCTGTATGTAATAAGTGTAGAAACAGCACAAAAAAGAATTAGATCGTAGAGAAGCGAATACCTTACATGGTACCATGCCATAACTTACCTAAATACCTATATCTGAATTTGAATTGTTTTCGTATTTATTGGTCATAATTTGTAGGTAAGAAAGTGCCAGTTTTTCATCGTAAATTCAAAACACAAGTTTCGGTTTAATAAGTTAATATGTGAAAAACATGTGGATTGTCAGTAAAAAAACTGTGAATGAAAAACCACCTGTGACAAAACCGGTGAATTTTGTACCCTGTAATTTTACCAGGACAATGATCCACATACTAACAACCGAGCGATATCACTGGGGCCTGGTACTGTATATGGAATGTTGACCCAGCCTCAAAATGTAGACTTCAAATCGTTAGTTCATTAGTCGGGTATAGGGATATGCAAGCAGTGTTTCTCGCCATAACTAGCCACATTTGTCACTAGAACAGGAGTAGATAGCAGATCCAGCAACTAGTTCAGATGGTTGCCCTACTTCAAATAGGAACTGACGGCACCGAGGTCGGCCACTGTGGTCAAATAAAAATCGAGCTAGGACTAGGTTCTATCTTTGACAGCTGTTTCTTAACAGTCTCAGATATATAGAATGATTTACTGTTTCATAACCACTTTAATTTGGAAGGAGCATAACGATGTTTTGAGTCTCTCTAGATTTTATTAATGTTATATAACAGTTGCAACAGTCCAATTCATGTATTTTTTCCAATTCTGTAATTGGACCAGGAATTAAGTAGAGTAGTGAAGAGCGAGCTACTTACAGCATTAAATTAGTTGTAAACTGACATCTTACCTTTAATGTCGTAGTCCTTTGCAGTAGAACCAACTTTGCTGATATCATCGCCTTCTAATATGTCAGTGGGAGCCTTTTCAGTTCCTTCAGCAAACGCTGGCACAATCGGCTTTTCTTTAACAGTCAGGGTTGCTTTGCAAGTAACTTCACCTTCCTCATTGGTCGCAACACATCTGTAATTCCCAGTGTCTTCAGGACGGACATCGTCAATCATGAGTGAGAACAGGTCTTCTTCTTCATCATCCACAATCATAAATCTCCCTTCATCCTCGATTCTAGCTGTACCTTTAAACCAATCAACTAGCGGTGCAGGTGATCCTATTACTCGGACATCAAACCTTGCTTCGTTACCTGGCAACACCTCAAGCGGCTCTAGTTTGGTTGTGAACTGGGGCCTCACGTTGGCTTCCTTCACAAGGAGCTCTGCAGTACAGGATATTGTCCCCATATCATTGTGGGCAGTACACTTGTAATCTCCTTGATCGTCAGCTTGGGTTTCTGTAAACCTCAGAGTGCTGGATTCTCCATCAAAGTAAATCTTGATTCGCTTGCTCTCTTTGATTAGTTTTCCATCCTTTGTCCACTCAATCATTGGCTCAGGTTTTCCTTTGACTTTGCACACAAGCTTAGCAGCATTCCCTTCAACTACCTCGACCCTCTCAAGGGGAGCAGTAAATTCTGGAGACTCGCCTTTCGGGGCTTTCACTACAATGAAGGCCATAAATAACATATCCAATGAGGTTTCATACTAATCTTATAGGTAACTTGTACTGTCAAGTATCACTGTCACAAAATAAAATGTATTGTATTGTATTGTATTGCATTGCATTGCATTGCATTGCATTGCATTGCATTGTATTGTATTGTATTGTATTG